>SDVV010029213.1:0-11848 GCA_016164225.1 Gammarus roeselii
AGGGACCACCTCATTTGCACAGGTGTTTGAGGTTTAGACAGCTTCGTATAGTCCGGTGTGTTTTCCGAAAGCGATAAGCTTTTTACGGTAAGTTGGGTCCGTGAGTAGGCTTTGTAGGTTGCACGGGGGATTTAGAAACGCTCGTCGGGCTGCCGCGAGTGCGTTGCAATCCATCAGTAAGTGTTTCACGCTGATAGCCACTTGGTGGCAACAGGGGCAAGGTGGCGCGTTTGGTCCTATGTCGACATCCATCAGGTGGTTGTGAGATATCCACGTGTGTCCCGAGCACAAGCGGTTGATAAACACTTGGTCTTTTCTGTTGGTGAACTTTGTTTCCCACTCTCCGACTGAGGGTTTGACTAAAAGCATTTTTTGTCCACTCTGCTGCCACATTTTATTCCATCGGAATGTTATATGGGAGTTGATGATAGGGAACCAGTCCCGGTAATGTATGACAAAAAATTGTTCTTTGTGAGTAGATGCCAGTTTAGCAAGCGAGTCCGCAAGTTCGTTTCCTCTTATTCCCGCGTGCCCAGTCGTTGAGTGTCTTTCGGTTTTCCTTCATGTTGTTGGGAGAGTGACTTTATTATTATTAATGGATTAGTTGAAAAAGCAACTTTGCTTGTACCACTTTTATATGAACGTTATGAGAAAGTGGGTGGGGAATGGTGCCGGTCCTTTCTCCTGGGTAGGAGGGTCATTCAGGGACAAGCGTATCGAGACTACAGCCTCTCGTCGCCCGACTCCGTGATCTATCTGGTATTGGAGGACCGCTCTCTCCGTCTCATCTTCGGGACAATTTCTAAGTCCGGTAGGGTGTCCGTTTTCTTTGCAGTAAAAACAGTGCTGTTCTTTGGACTGGCACGAATGGGGATCTTCCCGTTTGTCATGGTCGTCTTGTCAGCAGTAGGAGCATCTTTGCTTATCATTACAGTTTCCTCTCGTGTGTCCGTATTTCTGGCATTTATAACATCGCATCGGACGTCTTTCAAATGGTGTAAACTTGATTTTGGCGGCGCAGAAGGGAACGTCGAAATATTTTGGGGGAGGGGGTAGTTGAATTTTAGTATCAGGGCTGTGGTGGTCTCTCTTCTTGGTGTGATCTGGTACGATTTTTGCTTCGACAACGCTGTCTTTGTATTGAACGAGTCCTCCTTCAGGATATCTTCAACGTAGAACAAACCTGGACTTGTAGAGAAAGTCGGGTGTGGCACCATTTTGCATGGCTGCTTTTCACATAGTCTAATTTTGGAGAGAATAGTGTCACTTTGAAGTTTTGTGTCTACTCTGATGGCAAAGCCTTCGTCGTCGCTCAGGACTGGGCGGCCAGTGAAAGAGCCCAGCTCTTTTCGCAGAGTGTATGGACAAATATCCGGTCTGTTGTGTTCATGAACAAGTTGTGTTCATTAAATGGCGTGTATTGCTTCCTCCTTGCAGCCCTCGGATCTCGTTTGAGATTTTTGTGGGGTGGAGAGTCGTCGAAGTTGTCGTCGGACGTAGAGTTCGAGGTACTTGCGTAAGTTACGGGATTTTTAGTTTGTTGGTTCTTTACGAGTTCGTGGATATACAGAAAAATGGTCTTGACATGACCCTCGCGCCTCGTTAGACGGTTGTCAATTGTGCTATGTTCTGCGGCGTAAAACTTCTGCTTCCTGCTCAGAAAGGCTGGTCGCTTGGCTTAGTAGATACCTGATTGCCTGGACGTTCCTGGTTAACTCGTCGATGAGGTCGTCTCTCCGGTCATCTTCTGCTGAGGTGGCGCTGGTCATCTCGAAGATGCTGACGTTTTTGGCCGTTGTAATCTTGGTCTTCGTCACTCTGGAGGGGATGCTGGTCCCTCCTAAATGGGGTTTCTTTCTACTCCCCATCGGCCCCCTGGTTTGCGCCGGGAGCCAGGGAGCTCACTTTTAAAGGCCTCTTGACCGGCTTTACCGCTTCTAACGTTAAATGAACACTTTGCAAGCAAAACAAACGTTCGGTTAAAGGTCCCAGCACAAACTATGGACCAGCTTGTGTTATCTAAGGGGTTCTCAGTTAATAATCTGCTCGTGATTACATGATAATTCCCTGATCCATTTAAATGACTCGACTCCAAGCAGCATAGCTTCAGAAGAGCATGTTGGCCCAACTGCTGGAGTTGGGCCAACAGGCAAGGCCTATGACAAAGTAGATCACAGTATACTGTTATAAAAGCTACAGAACGCCGGTAAACAAGAAAGTATTAATGAATGGAACAAATGTTTTTTTTCAATGCGCAACGCAAAATGTGTTGGGAAATGGGGGAACTTCTGCACCAGTGGATTTTCTTAGAGGAGTCACACAAGGCACTTTGATTGACCTTCTGCCATTCTTAGTAATGGCTAATGAACTGAACAAAAGCAATCTGCATTCATCGGTTTTCTGCTTAGCAGACGATGACAGAGCACTCGCAAATCCTTCGATTTACCATGCAAAATATTCCAGTATATTTATTAATCAGGACTGCCTTAAGAAGCAGACACTTGAAAGAAAACAAATCCAAGCTCCTCAAAGGACCACCCTAGTCCACACCAGGAAGTTCATAAAAGTTTTTGGTCCCTACAACATCCGGTGTTCCTAACGCAGGACGCAGACTCAGTAAGTGGACGAATATGGGAAACATAAGGACAGCATGAGCTCACGGGATCTGCATACAGACTAATATAATGGTGGAATCGAAGACTGATATCCACACTGACACCCAAGTCTTTATGTGCAGTGACAAACCTCAATGCTTCACCTTGTAAGACGTACTGGTTAACTGGGATCAGAGCACCAAAAAAAATGCGATCTTTATTCAATTGCAGCACAACAAACTTGTCCGGATGCAATCCAAGGCTCCGGGAACTTGCAACGGAGTCAACTGTATCAAACACATTCTGTAGTGCCTAGACACCTTGAATAGCAGGCTCAGTGTCCTTATGTGAGCTTGTCAAGTACAACTTGTAGTCGTCAGCAAATGCCTTGAACTTGCATGAAAGACCACTGAAACCATGATTAGTATAGATCAAAAATAGCTGTGGTTCAAAAACTAAACCGTGAGGAACATCAGTAGTCACATCAACTGGGCTGTTCACGCTACCACTCACACAAACGCTCCTAAGTCTGCCAGAGAGGGACGCACAGGTCCAAGCCAGCAAAGAGTTATTAACACCCATGTATACCAACAAAGACAGGAGCACAGCATGACTCGCCACGTGCATTTGAAACTCCCAACATCATAGATCAACGGCAATTGGTCCTAAATGATACGGTTCCTCCGGAAATTGTACTGATGAGATGACAAAATATTGTTGCTCACAAGTTGCGCAGTCAACCTGGATACAACTACTCTTTCCATTGATTTACAGCACATCCAATGTCAAGTTTATCGGTCTGTAATTCAGAGGACTGTATGGGACTTGGCTTGAATATAGGAACAACCAACGGGGCGAAGGGGCTAAGAATCCCTTTCTCTGTAAAACCCTTCCTCAAAGACGGCAAGACGAGCGGGGGGGGACAGTGTAAAGAGGGAGATTGGTGAGATGTTTGTGAGGAGGAAGTTTGAAATGTTGGCGCTGAGTAAGACGAAATTGAAAGGTATGGAAGAATGTGAGTTTGGTGTGTTAAGTGGAAGAAAGTCTGGTGTGGAGGAAGGTTGGGTACGAAAAGACGTGGTTTTGATATTAAGTGATCGGTTGGCTAGTAGTGTTACTGAGTGGAAGGAGGTGTCCTCAAGATTGATGTGGGTGAAAGTTAAGTTAGGCATAGAAAGATGGGCATTTGTGAGTGCATATGGTCCAGGTAGCGAGAAGAGCGAGGAGGAGAGGGAGCATGTCTGGACTGACCTGAGTGAGTGTATTGAGAATTTTGGAGGTCAATTCAATGTAGTTGTACTGGGTGACCTTAATGCGAGAGTTGGAGGTGCAGTGGTGGAAAATGTGATAGGAAGGTATGGCGTTCCCAGTGGAAATGACAGTGGAGAAACCTGAAGGGTCTGTGTATGGGGCAGGAGTTGGTGATCGGGAACAGTTTGTTCAAGAAGCGAGATATCCACATGTACACGTGGATAAGGATGGCCCGTGGTGCAGTTTTGGAGAGAGCGCTGATGGATTTTGTGCTGATACAGAGGAGAGTAGTGGGGAGGCCGCTGGATGTGCGGGTGTTGAGAGGGGAGGGTGTAGGGGTGTCTGGTGGAAGCTGGTGGAAGCTAGAGAAAAAGTGGAGCAGAGGTGGAAGGGCAACAAAAGAGTGGGAGGGAGAAGAGAGGTTGCAAAAGTGAGTGAACTGAATGTGAAAAGCAGAGCTGAGGAGTTCCAACAGACGTTGAGAGAAGAATATGACAACGTGAGAGGACAGGACCAGAGAGATGTGGAGGAAGAATGGGAGACGTTAAGAGATGCGTTGCTGAGATGTGCGAAGAAAGTGCGTGGTGCGCGCCGTGTGGGCGGGTGCAGAAGGAAAGGTTGCGAGTGGTGGAACGAGGAGGGTAAACTGGCAGTGGCACAGAAAAGAGGAGCGTTTGAGGAGTGGTTGCAGGTGAAATCGGTGATGGCTGGTGTAAGCTATAAAGAGAGGAGAAACGAGGTGAAGTATGTGATGAGGGAGCCAAAAGGGACGCTGATGCCAGATGGGGCAGACGGTTGTGCCAGAATTTTGAGGAGAACAAAAAGATGTTCTGGAAAGAAGTGAATAGGGTGAAAAATGGAGAGACCGGAAATGAGGAAGTGGTGAAAGATGAAAAAGGCCAATGGTTGTTGGAAAATGGTGATGTACGGAAGAGGTGGGCCGAGTATTTTGATGAGTTGTTGAATGTCGAGGATGACAGAGAGGCTGGCATTGTTGCTGTGGGTGGTGGTACTCGGATGCCAGTTTTGGGAGAGAGACTTGTGTTGGACATTACCAGGGAAGAGGTGCAGGAGGCGACGGAAATGATGAAAGCAAGGAAAGCCCCTGGTTTGGATGGCGTTGCGAACGAGTGCTTGAAGAAGGGTGGAGTAACGATTGTCGAATGGTTGGTGAGGGGACTGAATTTGTGTTTTGTGGCATGCGTGGTACTGATTGAGTGGCGCAGTGCCTGCATTGTTCCGATGGATAAGGGCAAAGCAAATAGAAATTAATGCTGCAACTCGAGAGGTATCAGTCTGTTAAGTGTGATGAGTTGTACGGAAGAATGCTGATCAAAAAAGATTAGAGACTGTACGGACTGAGCAATTGGAGAGGAACAGTGTGGTTTTAGGAGTGGTAGAGGGTGCGCCGATCAGATATTTGCAGTGAGACAGGTATGTGAAAAGTACTTTGCAAAGAGAAAGGGCGTGTTCTGGGCTTTCATGGATCTGGAGGTGACATACGACAGGATTGACAGGGAAGCGCTGTGGAGGGTGTTGCATTTGTATGGAGTGGGCGGACATTTGTCGAAAGGGGTGCAGAGTTTCTATTTTGGCAGCTGAGCATGTGTCAGAGTGGGAAGCGAGGTGAGTGATTGGTTCTCAGTGAAAGTGGGACTGAGACAAGGCTACGTAATGTCTCCCTGGCTGTTCAATATCTATATGGATAGAATGGTTAAAGAGGTGAACGCGAGTGAGCTGGATCGTTGCTTGGAGCTGTTGGAAGCGAATAGGCGGAGTTGGCAGCTGAGCCGGTTGCTATTTTCGGATGATACGGCCTTGGTTTCAAATTCAGAGGAGCAGCTATGTAGGCTAGTATCTGAGTTTGGTAGAGTGTGTGAGAGGAGGAAGCTTCGAGTGAACGGGGGTAAAAGTAAAGTAATGAGATGCTCGAAGGCTGTCGATGCGAGCAGAATTAGTGTCCTCCTAAATGGAGAGTTGTTGGAAGAAGTTCAGTGTTTTAAATATCTGGGCTCTTATTTGGAGTAGACTGAATTAGTGGAAGCTAAGGTGAAGTCGCGAGTGAAGGAGGGGTGTGAAGTGTTGGGTGCACTGAAGAGCGTAATGAGCTGCAGGACGTGGGGGATGGAAGCAAAGAGGGGGCTGTATGAGGGTGTTGTTGTGTCAACTGCGCTGTACGTAGCTGAGACTTGGGGGGTGAGAGCAGAGGAGAGAAGAAGGTTCAATGTTTGAGGTGCATGGCTGGAGTGTCGCTGAGAGACAGGTTCACTAACGACGTGGTTCGTATCAGAACGGGGATGTTGAAGAAGTTAGAGGACAGAGTTGATTCGCGTGTTTTGAGATGGTTCAGGCAAATGGTGAGGATGGATGAAGGGAGATTGGAAAAAAAGGTGTCGAAGGCAGAGGCGAGTGAACGTAGGCCTGGAGGGAGACTGAAGTTTGGGTGGATGGATGGTGTTTGATTTGATTTGGGCCTCATAGCAAGGCGTTAGGAAGGAGAGACGTGAGTATGGAGGTAGTAAGAGAGCGTGCACTGGATAGGCGTGAGTGGAGACTGATAGTGAACGGATGAGTTTTGACGCTGCCCTGATATGCTTTCCCGCCCGAGGTATATCGTTGCGAGACGGGATAGTCGTGGGTGGGGGGGCCCGGTCATCATGAAGCGGCAGGGGTAAACCAGAGACGCTGTCGGGTCCTGCTGCCGACACTGACTTCGAACCGCACTCATGCCCCGGAGGGTGTGTTGCAGGGTCTCCGGCCGGACCCTTTTGCGCAAAAGAGCTAAGGTGTGCAAGTGTGGGTGTGAGTGTATGAGAGTGTGAGGTGCGCCTTGCCGTCGGCCACTCCCCTTGCTGGGGGCTTTCGGCCTAGTGTCTGTATCTGTAACAAATTGCTCCAAATTTCAGGGACAGTTCCTATCCTTAATGATTTTCGAAAAATTAAACTAAGAGGGAGGGAGAGCTTTTCAGCAGATGTGGATGGAGACCATCTGGTTCCAAACTGGAACCGAGCTGAAAAGTCGAAAGAACACGTTGGAACCATAACCTCCTAAGAAGTCAACACATGACAAGCTTCCCGCAAAGGACGGGAAAGAGGCTGGGTGGATCGAAGCTGTACAAACAAAAACTTCAGAAAAATAAGCAGTTAAAATTTCACACATTCAACCTGGGTCGTGTATCATCTCACCCGCCTGGGAAAGCAGTGAGGACCAGCAGTTGAATGACCAATATCCCTATTTCTGACATAAGCATCGAACAGATTACGGTTATCAGACTTGTTTAGTAAATTGGACTCGTACTTCTTTCGGGAATCCATGGAAAATTTATGTAGTTTCTTTCCAGCTTACTATATAGGTATGTGTAATCTTTCGAGAACAACAGCTGAATTGCGACCCTCTGTTCCCTGACCCGCTTGCATGCAAGCTACGCCTCTGAGCTCTCTCGGGCGAGAGCGGGGGGGTGCCCTCACAGCCTATGGAATATCAGATCGAATAGGCATGAGAATATGAACTTATCATTGAGAGACAGCAAGACTGACTGTCGAATAGGCATGAGAATATGAACTTATCATTGAAAGACAGCAAGACTGACTGTCGAATAGGCATGAGAATATGAACTTATCATTGAGAGACAGCAAGACTGACTGTCGAATAGGCATGAGAGGTATGAACTTATCAATGAGGGACAACAAGGCTGGCTGTCAAATAGGCATGAGAAGTATGAACTTATCAATGAGGGACAACAAGGCTGACTGTCGAATAGGCATGAGAAGTATGAACTCATCAATGGGAGACAACAAGACCGACTGTCGAATAGGCATGAGAGGTATGAACTTATAGATGAGAGACAACAAGACTGACTGTCGAATAGGCATGAGAGGTATGAACTTATCAATGAGAGACAACAAGACTGACTGTCGAATAGGCATGAGAGGTATGAACTTATCAATGAGGGACAACAAGGCTGACTGTCCAATAGGCATGAGAAGTATGAACTTATCAATGAGAGACAACAAGACTGACTGTAGAAACGGAAAATCTTCACACTGAAGGAGTTAAATTCTAGCCCCCCGTCAATCTATGACAAAGCCGATGAAATTCTGGAGTTCTACCTCTTGCAACAAATACTTTTCTCCCCGTGACCACGCGCTCCGGCCCCTCTTCAGTGAAGATATACTTGAAGTCATCAGGAGAATGCTGGCAACAGGGCAGCGGCGGCAACACAAACACCTCATAAATACGATCCCTTCGTATGTGCAAAGGAGTTCCAGTATTGCTAGGAAGAAAAAAATAAGCTTTCTTACCCACTGCAAAAGTGCAAGAGATGAGAAAGTCTAAAAATTGCATGTCAATTGGCCAAATGTAGCCATCAACAAGGTCCAAGGACCAGTCAATTGTTGGTAAATTAAAATCACTTGCGATGATCAGCTCTTTCAAAATTTCAATAAGCAGGTATTTTCAGAAATTGTATAAGAAGGAGGCTGATCAACAGCTTGAATCCACAGGTCCTAATCAATTAGGTGCAAAGCTACAATATTTGGAGCGTGCACCACAAACACCATAAACACAATGTATTTATGCGGATACAATATAACTTTTGTTATCTCAATTCCCTCGATAAAAAGCTATTTCTCTTTAATGAAGTGGGAGCCATAATGTTAGCATGCGCTTCTACTTTTTAATCAAATGAATCTCAATGAGGAAACATTACAGAGACGTTTTTTGAGAGAATCTTCATAACATTCGTCGAATGTGGTTTTGAACAGGTTTTGACCTTTTTGTGTCATCAACGTTTTTCGGGAAATTTCTAAAGTTTGAAGTTCTCGGCTTTACCCGAATTTTCCATATTTTAGACCGTATGGCGGCCGACACCGGGCCCCGGCCGGTTGTCCAACCCCGCCTCCCCCAACCTTACATAAGGGAGGGGCTACCCTACCCCGGCATTCATGAGGATCGGTAAAGACGGCTCCTCGTAGAGAAAACTTAAGCCACTCTAGCGTGAAACTGTTGCCAGCAGAGGAGTTTCGATTTTCTGGGTTGTAATGTGAAGGAAACCCTTTCGTGGCCGTTATTGTTATTGAGATACTAGGGGAGGAGCAGGCCCCTTATGACTCTTACTACATCACAGAGAAATGGCTTTTTATCGAGAGAATTGAGAAAACTAAAGTTATATTCCCTTCCATTCCGCATAGAAAATACCATCATGTAGCGCAAGCTGGCCTATGCCAGAAGAGCACAGAAATTGGATGGCTCGGCCGCATCTTAATCTGAGTGTTCTCAAAGAAGCGGTTGCCGTGTAAGGAATGATGACACATTAGTTTAAATACGAGTATTGCTGGGTGGATGAACAGCCAGGTCGTGGCAGCAGAATCCCAAATATGGGAATCTACAATGTGTACCACAGATAATCTGGTAACAATGCAGTACATTGAGTCGGATAAAGTAAATATACATACTGAGTAATCTGACGTAATCGTTATACGAAGCCGTAGCGTTGGGTACCTCCTAACGATTTGGTAATATAATCTACATACGTCTGGCATTAGCTGGCGTAATGTCATAAACTGTTGAAGCGAGAGAGATTATCTACCTGCGTCTTGATGAGGCACAAGGTTGATCAGGGGATCTGTCATGCGCTCGACCATCCGGTACTGGTGAGGCGATAGAGATGAGGGATGAGGTGTGATTGCGGGCTTAGTTCTTGCATAGGAACATTGTCCGCGATCAGTATGAAAGCGCATGAGGGGTTCTTGGAGAAGTGCAACCCCGTGACTAACATGGCTGCAATCTCAGAGACCCTGTTTCCTGCTGCGAAAGCAACGAGAAACAGTCTTCTGAAAGAGTGCCATTCTTGACGTCGTCTGAGTATTGAACCGAGAAGAAGCGACCGTGTCGAAGACAGGTTCAAGCTTCCACTGTGGCACGAAACGTCTTTGCGGGGGGTTGTCGTGTAACTGAGCACTGGCCAGTTTCTTAAAGATCGACTATTGGGTGGTGACCCCAAGCTCGTGCCAGAGAGGCAAATGGAGCGCATTCCTGTGAACCAACACGGTACGAGGATTGAGCTGCCCCTGCTTGCCGGAAAAGTCACGCCTGGGAGCGAGTCCAGACGCTTTGGTTTTGGCGTTGGGTCGATAGCCGGTGCGTGTTGACCATGGTGTCTGCCAGCGATCTAGTGAACTTGATCGTAAGGGCTCTCAGCAGAAATTGGATGCGAGATAACGCAAGAAGGGCCTTGATGTTAGGGGGGCCTCCTTGCCCTTGACGCGCTGGGACACGTCGAGGGCGAGCGAAATCAAGCGGAAGGGTGCGCCGATCTTGGGCCACCACAGTGCGTTGGGGTAGTCGGCCTTGATGCCTTGATTTGAGCCTCATTTCCACCAGAGCCTCAACGTGAGTCATAATAGGCTCCCATGTAGAGCGCGACCGTCGTTGGTTCAGGTAAGTTCACACGGCTTCGCGTGCTAAAATATTAGTCATATCAAGATGAAGTCAGTACACATTTCAACTGTGGCATATTCGCGTATTAGCGCGTACGAGAGAGTAATGAGTTAATGCGTATCTTCGTAAATTGATTGATTTGGGCCTCATTTCCACCAGAGCGTATCTTCGTAAAAATGTGTTGTTATTCCTGTGCGTAATGGGGGGGAGAGACCACCTCACTTGCACAGGTGTTTAGGGTTTAGACAGCTTCGTATAGTCCGGTGTGTTTTCCGAAAGCAATAAGCTCTTCACGGAAGGTTGGGTCCGTTAGTAGGCTTTGTAGGTTGCACGGGGGATTTAGGAACGCCCGTCGGGCTGCCGCAAGTGCGTTGCAATCCATCAGTGAGTGTTTCACGCTGATAGTCACTTGGTGGCAACAGGGGCAAGTTGGCGTGTTTGGTCCTGTGTCGACATCCATCAGGTGGTTGTGAGTTATCCACGTGTGTCCCGTGCACAAGCGGTTGATGAACACTTGTTTTTTTCTGATGGTGAACTTTGCTTCCCATTTTCCGACGAGGGTTTGACTGGAAGCTTTTTTTGTCCACCCTGTTGCCACATTTCATCCCATTGGGATGTTATATGGGAGTTAATAATAGGGAACCAGTCCCGGTGATGTATCGCGAAAAAATGTTCTTGGTGAGTTGATGCCAGTTTAGCAAGCGAGTCCGCAAGTTCGTTTCCTCTTATTCCCGCGTGCCCGGGATCCAGCAGAATTCCACTGCCTGACCCGTCTCGGTCATCACAAAGAGATCGTGCTGCATTTTACGTAAAACTGGATGTTCGTAGTGCAGTGTGTTAAGCTGGGTGAGGACACTCAGATTGTCTGAGAATACGACATATTTGGGGAAGCGATGTGTTTTTGCAATAGAGATGGCTAGTTCGAGTGTGCGAAGCTCCGCAGAGAACTCAGAGGCCTAATGTGGGAGGTTGGCCGAGAGTGGGGTGTCACCGCACACAGCGGCGGCTCCCACTCCATCCGCGGTTTTGGAGCCGTCAGTGTATATGTGGCGGTGCTCTAAATATTCTTCTTCGAGTAGTCTTAGGAATTCTTGCCGGTACGCGTTGGTTGGAGTAGTTGCTTTAGGGTAAATTTGCAGGTCTAGGTTGAACGGTGGTGGGTTGATCATCCATGTTGGTGTGTTAATTTGAAGGATTCGGTAGGAAAATTAAGGCCTAGTAGCTTTTCGATTGATGTCAGCAGGTTATCCACGCGTAGGGAAAACGGTGGGCATATATTCTTTTTAGCCGCAAAAAGGCGCTTTCAGATATGTTATTGATGTAGCTGATTGCTGGGTTGTTGATAAGGCTTCTAGTCTTAAAATAGTATTGTAGTGAAAGTTTGTCTCGCCGGAGCGGAAGTGGAAGTTTGTTAGCGAGCACGTCAAGTGATTCGATTGGAGTGGAGCGGAACGCGCCGGTTGTGATACGCAAAGCATTGTTTGCGATGGTCGAGAGAGGATCGAGAGTAGTTTTGGCTGCAGATCCGTAGACAACGGCTCCGTAGTCTATGCGCGATCGTATT
>SDVV010029214.1:0-11848 GCA_016164225.1 Gammarus roeselii
TTGTTTGTGGAGCATGGATGACCTGATAAAATTAGACTGTGTTGCATTGATTTATGTGGATGAATTTCAAATCATCACAGCAGGTTGCAGGTTGAACAAGGCGGCAGAAGGCAGTTGGTAACATGCTGATAAGAAAATTATCGTTTGCACGAAGGGAAGCTAAAACACAGCTCTTCAAATCCTATTGTTACCCGATTTATTGTAGTGCACTGTGGAGAAAATACTTCCAATATAGAGTGAGGAAATTGACGGTGACTTATAATGCCACATATAGACACTTGATGCAGGTCCCTCGTTTTACGCCAGCGAAAAGGGTTTTTGCTGAAAACCAGTCAGATCACATCAAGGTACTGTTCCGTAAAGCGGCACACAGTCTCCTGACTCGAGTTATGAGCGCCACAAAAGAAATCCTCTTTACAATCTGCTCTGGTGGTGCGCTCGCTGCTTCGTCATTGTTAAGGAGATGGAGTGAATTGCTGCACACTTTGGTAGGATAAAGTTGTATACCTTAACATTCTTGTGAATTGCGTGAGGTAATTTGATAACTTTGTTATCACTGAACCCCTAAAATAAGATGTCTCAATTGTAATACTATGCCCATGTTGGTTCTTAATAAAGTTATTATTATTATTATAAGTTATTTGGTAACATTAGATTTTCTTGCCCTAATGTGTTGCTTACTTCGCAATCGTCTTAGTTTAAAATAGTACAAAAAAGTATATTGAGAATTATGAAGTACAAACCGGTCGCCAAGTCGAGAGCTATGGCGATCTCAATGTGATGTTTGTTGATTGATTTTGTTTCTCTAATAGTTGATTTTTGATTTTGACGCTGCTCTGATGTGCTTTCCCACCCTTGGCATCCCGCTGTCGGGATGGTCGTGGGTGGGGGGGCCCGGCCATTATGACGCGGTGGGGGTTAACCATTGAAAACTGTCGGGCCCTGCTGCTGACGACGAATCCTCGAACTGCACTCGTGACCCAGAATGTATGTTGCTGGGGTACCGGCCGGACCCTTTAGCTCAAAAGGGCTGAGTTGTGTAAGTGTGAGCGTATGAGGGTGTGAGGTGCGCCTTGCCGTCGGCCACCCCCCTTTCTGGGGGATGCGGCCTAGTGTCTGTATCTGTATCTGTATGAACAATACAGAACGAGTAAGACCAACGGACTTTATAGAGAAGCCAAGATAATTAATCAGTGGTTTCATGGAACCGAACCCGTCCTGAGCAACTTACTAGCCTGCCTGTGAGAGCCAGAATCACAAGCTCGCCAATAGAAGTGCCATTGGCGGGGTGAGGTGGTGCCACCAAATACCATATTTATTCCTATGACACGGATTTCTACCTCCTTCCCTTCATTCTGTCCTGTTCACTGCCTTTCGCAGCCACGAGGGAGTGCCTCATAATTTAGTGTATTTTCTTCTGATAAAGTCTGACTAGATCCTAGTGGACAAGTTCAGACAAATAACAACCAGCAGCCAACGGAGGGGGTTACAGAAATTAACAGTAACCTTTTGGGAGATCCGGGAATTTATTGCTTTTTGTGCCACCAGGTCCACATAATTACTACGACTCGGATCTTCCTAAGCTGTTTATTCAATTTTGTGACACTCTCTGGCGGCGGCTGGTGATCATTTGCCTTTGAATTAGTTCACAAGAAAAGCAAGCAGAAGATGTAATAGGATATTCACCACACTGTTGTGTGGTGAGCATACGAAACAAAATGAACGGGGTAATATAGAGTTTGTGCCACCATCACATGCATTGTTCAAAGAGCTGCCGCTATGGCTTTCGTTCAGCCATCACATGCATTATTGCATTGTCCACCGACAGAAATAGGAGAGAACCCAGTAATGAAACACTGACCGAAAAACAGACTTATATTGATGTTACTTCCTGGACTTTGGTTGTATGGATTCAAGTAATTTAACACTTCGTTGAAAAAATATTGTTCTTTCTCATTATATATCGTAAAGTTTGATTCGCTGAAGCTCATCCAGATTATAACTCCCTATTTGATGTATCTTTCAGCAGAGATGTGATGTTATATTCCAAGTCAACAAACGAAATTAGACAAATATCATGACTTGAAACGTTTTTCACTTTACATTTTTTCACTAATTACAGAGAGTGAAACGGTGCTACAAATTGGCGATCATTTGTGTTAGGTCTGCAAACGCCTGACAACCAAATGCAAATTATTTTTTCTCTGGAATAAAACAATCAACTTTTTCTCAAATATTTTCTTTCTAGTTTTCTAACGACAGCCCACAGTGAAAATGTAGGAAAGGTAACCTATTGCCTCGTTGATGGTCGGCGCTTACGCATGCGCTATGGAAAGGATTCTAATTAATTAAATGAACTTATTTGGTTTTGCTCACAACGGTAAATTGCCTTGCTCGGGGAGGGTATTGATGCTTCCTCACTCCGATGAAAGGGGTAGTGAGTGGGTGGGTGGGGGGAGGGACTCAAAGGGCTGTTCGACGCCAGAAAAAAAGTCACTGCAGCCAATAAAAAAGTTACCATGTAAGAAAACGAATTTTAGAGGTGGTTTGACGCAAAAAAATTGTGTCGGGTTCTCGGTTACGTTTAAAGAAGCGAATTCATCAGTACTCAACAAACAACTCATAAACAGGCTTATAATCTGTTGAAAGGGTTTTCTAATCAGTTACCTGAGACCATGAAATGATTATTGTCTGTTGAGGCTTATGTAGGGCTATCATTTAACTTATTTTCCGGAACAAAGCACTCATCTCCATTCATCCAGACTACTCGTATCGGTTAATTAATACTCGGTGAAACGTAGCCTGAGTCTAGCAAGCGATTCGATGATTGGTTCGATGAGATATAAAAGTACTTTATCTTTTTCCTATAAGAACTTGCCAGTCGCAGTCTCCACACATGTTTCTAACAAACTCATTTTGAAGTGCAATGTCTACCTTCCACTTCGAGAAACATGTATATGGTTCGTTGTTTTGATACTTCCTTTATTTTCACTATCGCAGTATCATTGGAAGTTTTTTTTTCAAATAGTTCACTATTATTTGGTAATCTTTTTGGACTCTTAACTGTCTTTTTTACTTTTGGACAACATCCGCTGCCATTTTATCTGTACCCAAGTAACTGGATTGTACAATGAAATACCCAAGAAACATCCAGATATATGAAGCTTCAGGTCGCACCCCTCCTATTTTTTCTCACACAGTTTTTCTCCAACGATTGACGAATCTTGAATAATTCACATGATGGATCAAAACGAGAATAAACCAAGTTTCAACCAATTAAACAAAATTTAATGTATGGCTTATAACTTTGATATTCATACGTATACAGATAAAGGTTACAGACATCAGGCCGATTCCCGAGAAAGGGGGAGCCGACGGGAAGGCGCACCTCACACCACTCACATACACTCACCTTCAAACAAACTTAGCCCTTTTCCGCTAAAGGGTCCGGCTGAGAGACCCCGTGATAAACACTCTGAGTCAAGAATGCGGTTCGGAGTCAGTGCCCACAGCAAGTCCGGACAATAAAACTGGTTTACCACTGCAGCTTCATTGTGACCCGTCAGTGCAGCGTCAAAACTCATCCATTAACAATCATTCTCCACTCACTCCTATCCATTGCACGCTCTATTCCTTCCTCCACACTTATGACTCTACACCCTAACGCCTGCTTCGGTCTTCCTCTAGGCCTTCGTCCACTCACCTCTGCCCTCATCACCCTTTTCACCAATCTCACATCCTCCATCTTCACCTTGTACCCGAACCAACTCAGAACACGTGAATGTACTATGGCCTGTAACTTCTTCACGAGCCCACGTTCTCATAATTCGAATGTCGGCGTTATTGGTCCCGCCTATCAGCGTCACTCCAGACCTGCTCTTGAGACATTTCGTCTCGAAAACATTCAACTGTATTTTCACGTCTGCTCTCAATTCCAAGTCTCATCGCCGTAGAACACAGTTGGGACAGCTACCCTCTTATACAACACTCGGTTTGCTTCCATCCCCACTGTCCTACATCTCATTACCCCATTCAGTGCACCAAAACTTTTCACGCTTTCTTTTTCACCTCAGTTTCCATCAGCTTAATCTTCTCCACAAGAGAATTTAGCTACTTGAAACACTGAACTTCCTCACTAACTCTTCATTAGGAGGACACTGATTCTGCCCGCATCGACATTTTCCGAACATCTCAAAACTGTACTCCTACCACCGTTAACTTGCAGCTTCCGCCTCTCACACACTCTGCCCAACTCCGACACTGACCTACACAACTTCTTCTCAGAATCCTCCTCCAGTGCCGTATCATCAGCAAATAGCAGCCGATTCAACTACCAATTCCGCCCATTCGTTCCCATCCGTGTGGACATTAAAAAAACAGGAAGACATAACGCAGCAACGTCACAGTCCCACTTTCTCTGTAAGCCAAACACCTCTCTCCCCACTCAGACACATGCTCAGCTGCCAACGTAGAAACTCTGAACCGCTTTCAACAGATTTCCGTTCACTCAATACAGACGCAACACCCTCAACGGCACTTCCTTTTCGACCCTGTCTTAGGTCTTTTCCAGAACACATCCTTTCCTTCGCATGACGCTTATCCCAGACACCCTCTACCACTCCGAAACCACACTGCTCCTCACCAATCGCCCCATTCGTACTGTCTCTAATCCTCTCGATTAACACTCGCCAGTACAAGTTCATGGTGACACAACCATCTCCGTCCAGAGAAGTTTCTTCAACCGTACGCAATCTTGGTCAAGCCAATAGGAAAGCGAAAAGTTTGCCTATCCCATCGTGACTGCGGGTTACCTTGCTATAAATTGAACAAAAAAAATAAGTTTTGTCGGCGCCTCTGCTCAGGTTGGGTGTAGAATTGGAATATTCTTGCACGAGTGATTTTGATCGTGTTATTTTATAACTGACGATCAAATAACTTTTATTCACGTGTTACTCACAACGCAGGTTCATGGATAATATCCATGAACCTGCGATGAGCTAATTGTAAAATATCTTTTACTTCCTTTCTATAAACTGCCTCTAAATCCATTCTTTTTCGAAATAAGTAAGAATCCGCTCTGAGGGGGGGATTAGATTTTTTTTTTTTATGAAATATAATTTAACCTGGGATTGCTACTGACTTGATTGAATTAATCTTCTGACTCTTGGAGGTTGTTTGAGTTGAAAAAGGATGCAGAGTACTCCATACATACATCTACAAACAGTACAGCAATTAACACTACGATGCATGTGTACACTTACGTTTGAGGGGAGGGAAATTGGACTGATGCGTACGCTTGTCTTATTGAATAAGATGTCATAAATTATTTCATTTATAACACTGAAAAGCCATATTGAACCATATTTTACATGGTAGATATTTTTCGTAGTTACAGTTAGGTCTTCGTACGATTTTTTCTGTCTATATTTATTCTGAATAAATTGTCAGAGATATTATTTAAATCAATATTTAATAATTAATTCATATTTCTACTGATTAAAATGTCTAATTTTGATAAAACACTCCCTTTACATCAAATTACCTGATAAGTACACATACGCAATACTTGTTTTATCGATTCATCGAGAATTACTTGTTGCTCTTCAATTATTGTAGCCTTATACTTACAATGTATAAAGATCAAAAACATTTCAGTACATGCACTTTTAATTGTAAATGTTTTTTACAGTTAGCCATAATGGATCGCAGTATCAGTATTGCAGTGAGGCTCGTGTTTTGTTGAAAGACGAAAATTAAATGTAGAGTGGATTCGACTGTGTAGTCAAAAATTTATGATTTTTTTCACTTAAAGGATTGGGAAATATGAATAGAAATGGAGTTATTTTTATTAGAAACTGGCTAAATGTGTTTCGTTCAGTGATTTGTGGACGCCTCTCCGGATTTTATGTCATATTTTTATGTGGATTTAACTCCGAAGTTATGCGCATGCCTGACTTGTTAACCGGTCAAAGCATTCAAGTCATCTATAACATTTTATTCCACTTTGACATAGACACATATAAAAAATAATATTGATGAGCTACTTCCACATTCCGTCTATTTAAAATATCACCAAGCTAATGCCAATCAGAAAATTCATGTTTTATAACCGTTTAAATCGATTAATATTGTTGTGTTGAGATCAACAACACTTCAACTAGAAGCGGCCCCTGTTAATAATAAGTTAAACTATAACCACGTGACCTGATGGCACGCTTGCTACTGACTCCTCGTTTATGCACTCTATAATAAGGCTTATTAGCTCAATTTCCCACCCGCATTTTGTCTACGTTAATGACTAGTGGTTAACTCGGCAAAATCCCCTGAATTACACAAAGCTGCTAAATATGGCAGATCTGATGTTAAAGCCTAACAGGAACAGAGGATGAGGGAGCCGGGGAGAGGAGAAGTGGTAATAATGTGGTCAGGTGAGCTGACCTGTTGTGAATAAAGAACGAGGGAGCCGGGGAGAGGAGAAGTGGTAATAATGTGGTCAGGTGAGCTGACCTGTTGTGAATAAAGAACGAGGAAGCCGGGGAGAGGAAGCAAGGTAATGTTGTGGTGGTGTGAGCCTACCTGTTGGGAATATAGAATGAAAAAGACAGAAAGAGGAAACAAGGTTATGTAGTGGTTGTGTGAGCCTTCCTGATTGGAATAAGGAAGAGGGAGTTGGGTGAGGACATTTAAATATTTCCTTATTGTTGTCATTAGAAGGTGTCATTTAAGGAAGCAAATGTGTTTTACATAATATTGACATTCAAATTTGTAATATATAAAATAAGAATTGTGCACTTTCAAACGGCACAGAACATAGTATAAATATTTGAGGGTTATCTCCGATTTGCTCGCTAGGCAAGACATCGATAATTTATGAAAGTGTCCCTGGAGTATTGTTGGAATCGTTTCATTTACAAATGGGAATTATGTTGAATGTCTCTCAGTTCCCCACCAAAAAATATCAAACCAGAGACGGTATCGACACAGTATATGTAATTCAAACCTGCGTCTGAACTAACACATGTAAGGTGAATCTACCACTTGAACATCAGCTAATCAGCAGTGAATTGATTCCAAAATTGCTCTCAAGGATCTGAGGTAAAATCGTGAAAAACCTCACTCAAAGCAAGTAAAGTTTCCCTGCAGAGACAAAGTAAGCCCTAAAGTATTGACTTACGTTTATAGCTTAATCGAAATTTGAACAATATCCTTGAACTAGTACGGGTTAACATACTGTTCGTGCGTGTTAACTCAATTATCGTCATGTTGACTCAACATTCCTCAACGTACAACTTCTCCAGATTAACTCAATATCCGTCAACATAAGCTTCTCCAATCGACTTATTATCCGTCAACATAAGCTGCTCCAATCGACTCAATATCCGTCAACATGCAGACGATTCAGGATAGCTCAATACCCGTCTACATACAGTTGCTCATAATGACTCAATATCCGTCAACATAAGCTGCTCCAATCGACTCAATATCCGTCAACATACAGATGATTCCTGATGGCTCAATACCCGTCCACATACAGTTGCTCATACTGACTCAATACCCGTCAACAAATAACTGATTATACTGACTCGATACCCGTCAACATGATGCTAGCTATACTGACTCGATACTTGTCAACATACAGCTGCTAATACTGACTTGATACCCGCCAACAAACAGCTGCCCCAGGGGAACACAACGCACGGATACGTCCAGCAAATCCATGCTTTCTATACCTGTCAGCGTGAAGTTACACCACACTGACCTAATACCACGCAGCTGTGTTGTATCCATTTTAACCATTTAAATGATGAATTGCACATCAACGACCCGATTAGTTTTCATTATTTTTTTCTTAATTGAGAATTGTTTTTACAGGGATTCCTTTGAGGGCCAAATTCCATTTGGTCTGAGTTATTTAATTAATTCTGAGCAGCTGGACACGCGTGAAGACCCACAACTCTCTCTGCACGACTCACACAAAGTCCCACAGCACCGTGTACACAGCACGCGCACGATGACCCACAGCCCTCCCTGCACGACTCAAACAAAGCCCCACAGCACCGTGTACACAGCACGCGCACGATTACCCACAGCTTTCTCCGTACCACTCGCACAAAGCCCCACAGCACCGAGTACACAGCACGCGCACGATAACCCACAGCCCTCTCTGCACGACTCACACGACGCCCACAGCACCATGTACACAACATGCCCACGATCTTCAGCATTCGCAGCTCCTTGCGCCTCTGTTGACATCGTGAGAGAAAAAGGGTTGAGTTTAAGTGGAAGACGCGCGACAGAGACAAGATGGAATCGATGTGGGTTTAAAAACTTGAATAGGCCTTCTGCATTTAAGAATATCGTAACTAACGTTCCGTGTCTGAGTTTTCCATGTATCAGCTGCAATAAAGCAATCTAGATCAATGATTACAGCAAAGTCAATTGAACGTGGCATTTTATATATATTGAAATTATGAGAAAAAAGAGGTCAAGCTATACAAACAATTGTACAATTGTCTCGTAATGGCCGTAGGAACTATGGACGCGGCTTATAAAAGATTAGTTAAGGATCGATTTTCAACATTTTAGTATTATATTATGAGTTGGTTAGCTTCAACCGGTTAGATTTATGATTGAAAATATCTCCATATCCTTTTTTTTGATCCTCTAAGGATGTTCAATTATGCAGTTATACGAGCTCTCGTCCATTATCTGATATTGGAATATAGTCAGGGGATACCTGCTAGACATTTTCTAGCAGTCTCAAGCCCCAAGGGAACAATCAACATAATGATGGTTGCTCTATCCAATGTCTGCGAGACAAGTAACCCATAGACCCCGACCACCCGGCCCAAATGAAAGGCCGGTAGCAGCATGGGAATCTGTCGATAAAAAGACAAATAATACGTTTGTGAGTTTGAATCTGTAGAAACGAAATCAACCGAACAAATACTGAGGTATCAAACTGCTCATCGATAGCGGGTTAAAAATCACCCCAGTAATTTGATAAACGGAACGGAGGAGTTTCAATACATTAGTAGATTTCGTTTAAAAAAATAACAGTCAGGTATCACCGATTTGTTTTGGTAAGCACTTGTCTTTGTTTTCAATATTACATTCATTTTTTAATCACTTTGGAGGTCCTGAGCACTCAAGAGCCCTATGCTCACTTTCAATCACTTCCTAATTATCCTACACCATTCGGCGCCAGGATGGCTTGAATTGATATCCCTTTCTTCTTCAGCGCACAATTCTCCACGACCACTCAGTCCGTTAGCTAAAGAACGACGGCAATGGGAAATAAAACCAGTTAAGCGCCTGGGATGCCCTTTTGAACCGAAGTTTTTTGGGACGATACCGTTTACGATACAAAATTTCACCCGAATGCGTTTCGAGCCAAAAACGGCTTCATCCGTAAAATTATACACTCGGAAACATCAGGGTGTAGTACTAATACGACGGAAAACGTTTATGACCGAAAGCTTGGAGCGCCAATTGGGTAGAGCGTTTTGGGTTGCAAGCGTTTTTGAACGATTTTTTTTCAACAGGAAGGGCTTTGGCTCGATTTATTTGCCATCGAAAATTTTACGTACGAAAACTTCTTCCACCAAAACCAATCTCATGACACGGAGGATTCATTTTTTTGCCCTAATAAATTTGCCCGAAAGTGTTTGGGATTGAAACTGAAATGACCGAAAGAGAGTACTTTACTTCTAAATCTACATCGTAATAATTGCACGTGTTTAAAACAACGTTGTGATTTTTCGTTCAGAACCTATTTACACAGAATGATGTAAGAGCGGAAAGTTATCAACTTCGAATGTTTTTTTACGTACGAATGCTGTTAGCTCTGAAAGCAAAATGGCAGAAAAAAGGTAAACACAACAGAAATCGTTTGGTGTAAAATATATTCTTTGGGTCTAAGTCGAACGTACGAGATCGATTCACGCTGCCTCGTATGTCCAGTCGAGGAGAGGAGTTCGGTGTAAGAGCAGCGTCTCGTTGTGCATGTTGGACCGTCTGCAGCTATGGAACATAAAAAACTCATGTCAAGTTCATTATTATTCTAAACAACGTTCAATTCGGTAGAGATGTTATAGAGACAATTCATATCTTTATATACGAAGCTTACCTACAGATACAGACACTAGGCCAAAATTCCCCTGCAAGGGAGGTGGCCGACGGCAAGGCGCACCTCACACTCTCATGCACTCACACTCGCACACCTTAGCTCTTTTGCGCAAAAGGGTCCGGCCGGGGACCCCGCAACACACCCTCTGGGTCATGAGTGCGGTTCGAGGTCTGTGTCGGCAGCAGGGCCCGACAGCGTGACTGGTGTACCCTGCCATCACTGACTGGCAGACCCATTCCATCATCACTGACTGGCAGACCCATTCACCATCACTGATTGGCAGACCCATTCCACCATCACTGACTGGCAGACTACCTATTGTTGATAGGACATGAAAAATTAATACACAGGTAATGTTGTACCAATTTTTGTTTATTCAATTACCTTTTGATTTAGTACACATGTAGTCCATTCCCTCTCTACTTTCGCTCTCATACGATGCCGTTGATACAGTTCAAACAAATGCTTTTCAGTGCGAAAAATTTGAAGTTTCTTATTTGTAACGTTTACACGAGCCCTAGCCAGTTAATGGGATACAACACAGGTTATGGTTCTGTTCTAAAAACAACTTCAATGTGGTTAAAAAGAATCGGCCCACAATGCGGTAGTAATTACACTAGTGAATAAAAAACCTGTCCCGCCTCCTATATTTACATCAGTAGGCAATCTGTAAATTGCTTGAGATCAACTTACTCTTTAGTGGTCTTCGATGCAGCAAATACAACGGTGAAGGCTAATTAGTCGTGATAAAAGTGATACGGAAATTATTTGTTCCAACTACAAATTCCTTTAGGAAAAGTTTAATTTCACTTTTTCTAATAAAAAAAATAATTCATTGGAAAAAATAGTAGTATCCTGCCAGTGAGTCGCAGCGTACGGAGATTAGCAGCAGATAGCTTGGAAACAAAATAGAATGAAGTGCAACGGCTTACTACATGAAAAATATTTTTCCGTTGCCTTGAAAAAAAAAATTGGTATGTAATTTCTAATATGTACACTTATATCTAGAAGCATTCCATTTAGAAATCGCCCAAAGCTTATTCGTGGTTGACCCTCTCACCCTGTCGGATTTCAATAATTGTTTTTCGATGGGATCTCTGCCTCGTCTCGTTAGCAACACAAAAGGGATGACAATTGATGAAAATATCTCCCGACTCTTGATTATATCGCATTTACTACGTGGCTTCGATATAATGTTTTAGTTGATCAATGATACCAGGTTGTGTATCGACCAAGTTTGCTATAAACAACATAATTTAGAGGATTGTCTTTAAACAGTAGTGGATTAGTCTACTCCAAACTCCTTTGATGGTTATGTGGGTATAGGGTGCTATTGGGCATGGCGGCAGGTGGTTGGTCTACTCCAAACTCCTGTGATGGTTTTGTGGGTATAGGGTGCTATTGGGCGGGGCGGCAGGTGGTTGGTCTACTCCAAACTCCTGTGATGGTTATGTGGGTATAGGGTGCTATTGGGCGGGGCGGCAGGTGGTTGGTCTACTCCAAGCTCCTTTGATGGTTGTGTCGGTATAGGGTGCTATTGGGCGGGGCGGCAGGTGGTTGGTGTACTCCTAACCCTGTGGTGGTTGTGTCGGTATAGGGTGCTATTGGGCGGGGCGGCAGGTGGTTGGTCTACTCCAAGCTCCTATGATGGTTGTGTCGGTATAGGGTGCTATTGGGCGGGGCGGCAGGTGGTTGGTCTACTCCAAGCTCCTTTGATGG
>SDVV010029215.1:0-11848 GCA_016164225.1 Gammarus roeselii
TATATATATATAAACATAACTGTACGTCCTTCAAAGGCATTGTCGCAATAGTGTCTCAAAATTTAGGTTAAACTTACAAGAAGCTTCATCGCGTTTTGTCTTCAAATTTTTGGACCAAGTACTTGCGTCCTCATCCACTGCCGCCTGGCTCCACACTGACTTCCAGTAGACCTTACGTCAATGTTTTACAGACAGCCCTTGAAGCAAACACCACAGGACGAAATGAGACATTCAAGCTTCCGAGAATAAGCTCGCCTTAGTGGACATCTGCTGAATAGCTGATGATGAGCGGCTTCAGCGAGCTCTTAAGTTTGGTCGCCAAACATCACACTTATTATTTTCATGTGTTGGTCGAGGCAGCACATGCACGCGTGATTTGAGTTAGGGCATTAGAACCACTCTGACGTCACCTTGTCATATTATTATGCCAAGCATGGGAACATCAAATTAAAGCAGTTTTGTTATAATTTGTATCAAAGCGTTTGCTCTACGCTGTTCAATGGCTTATAACAGGACGTAAATGTATTTTTGATAAAATATTGATCAGTATTCTTTAAATTAAATTTCCTTGTTAATAGCTGACTATTTCGTGATTGCTTCAGACCCACCATAATTTGCATGATCTGGAGATTTAATTTTTGTTTCGGGATATTTGATTCCTGATCGTTGAGTCACGGGCAGTCTTTTCCTATTTGTCAGTTCATCCATAAAATGTTAATACATAATACATACAAATACATTTTGAGCTACTGGTGAGATCACAATCTAGCTTTGTCCTAAATGTACGTATGCAGTTACTCTTTGTAACAAAAATATCTTTCAGAAATCTTATGTTTTCCATGTATATTTGTAATCCTTTGTTTCATAAAGAGAAACAGCTCATCCACTGACATCTGTCTACTGACGAACAGTCAAACTATTTGTTATATACTTTCCATGATATTGGCTCTTCTGGTTATTCCTAAGTATCTTCCCTCTAAACAACAAAACAGTTTGTTTGAATTTTGTTTTTTTCTTCTTCGGATTCTATTAGCTGTTTGTACTATATACGGTACTATGTACTATATACGGTAAAATCGTTGGTCCATGCTTCTTAGCTGTTGACGGCCATTGTTGATAGTGACGTCAAAAAGTGTATGAACATATTTGCTCACCCTTAACCAACACATCTGATTTCTGCAGACATTTTTTCGATCTCTTTACTTCCGCAAGAAATCGTTTGTTTGCCTTAACGGAGTGTAAATGATTTGTAACAATATGATCAAAAGAACTGCATACAATATTTTGTGTGCAATATCTACGATAATTTGCATATTGAACTGTTGGTAAGAAGCATATGCAAGTAAACTGAATATGAATCATGAAACCGTTTCGTTTACATTTGGAACTAGTTTTCTTTGATCTTGATTATTAGGGAGTTTTCATAAATCCAATGAACAGCGCCGGTCTTTCTCACCTTATGGCCGTATGATGCGTTCATTTTAATGTGGTCAGGTTTATAATACGTGATTGTGTGATGCGCCAATAGGCTCTGATGTGTTGAGTGGCATGTTGATTCAGAATACTGAATGAAAATAATTACACAAATTCACCTTTGGTTTGATTAGCTCACTTATGCTACAATGCACTGTCGGGTTGAACTCCAGACAAAAAAATAGATCACCCACTGAGTTAATAGATTTTTGAGTAGTCTTGCTACATTACTTTTTAGAATACATTGTACAATCGCCAGCTGGATTACAATTCGTAATCCAACTGAAAAATCTCTTTAAGCTTAATTGGGGTATAAAATGCAGGCATAGAGATTACTGCCGCTCCAGCTGAAAAATC
Organism: Gammarus roeselii; assembly: GCA_016164225.1. Classification (NCBI taxonomy): domain Eukaryota; kingdom Metazoa; phylum Arthropoda; class Malacostraca; order Amphipoda; family Gammaridae; genus Gammarus; species Gammarus roeselii. The sequence continues at coordinate 1,831 of SDVV010029215.1, forward strand.
TATTAAAGCTTAATTGGGGTATAAAATGCAAGCATAGAGAATACTGCCGCTCGATGTGTGCATTGGGCAGTTTTATTTAGTCAGGCTTATAGCTGGACTATCATTGGGTTGTCAGTCATGCGGGGAGCTGAAAGACTTTATTAGTTTAAGTATTACAGAGTTTGAGAACCCTGCAGGATTTGTAAAGAGTTTTTATCGCCGATTTCATTAATTGTTATCAGTAAAAAAAACTTCCATTAATTATAAAATCGGCGCAGCATTATATTTTCGGAGATATAGATAAAGGAACAGAAATTATGCTTTTTGTTAGGGTGTGTGAGCGTTTACGATAGTAGTTGTGACCTAATGCGTTTGCAGATCAAATTTCATCAATACTCTGCAGTGTAAATGCAAAAAAAAATTATTTGGTTAGGTTAGGTTAGGTCAGTTAAGTTGCATTAAATACGATTTGGATAGAATAACTAAGGTTGAATTAGATTAAGTGAGGTTAGATTAGGGTTAACCAGCTTTTAATGTTCATTATAGTAGTGGTGGTCGCGGGGATCTGTTTAGTGATCGCAGATATAGGGGAAAAAGATCACAATAGTAGTGATCTGTTTCCCCTATATCTGCGTGGGAAGTTCTTAGATTTTCGAACCAATGAAATTGATGGTAGGAATAATGAAACTCGGGAAAGATGCTGGAACTCAGCTTAACCTACATCAATATTATTACTTTTTGCATGGTGTGCCAGCCGGAATGACTAAATCAACAAAACCTGATAAATGTAATCGGATGCTGTTGTTTTCATGAAGTGATCTTGACATTTTCCAGAGCTATTAACAGTAATTCATCTTGCTGCTAGATGGAAAGCAAATATCTAGGTTTGGCAATCCGCTTGAAAACTCTTAAATGTGCACTTGACTTTGAAATTTTCACCACTTTATCTTGTTAGGTTAGTCTTATTGTTAAACAATTTGTTATTACTTTTTCAGAAAGCGCTCTGTGGAAAAAGTGATTGAAAAATATCCAATGAAATCTCACTTTCTCTGCCAAGAAGAATTCAATCAACTTGCAAAGCAGCCGCGTTCAAATTCAACAGCGGAATGCGACCACTTATCCAAGTAATTTAACAATCTCGTGAATGAACAAAATTTATATATTGTTAGAAAGCCAAACTATTGTATGCCAACAATCACCTGTTTTTTTGGAAGTTGACCAGCTCGGAGAGTTGGCGCTGAGTGGTAATAGTAGTAGAGCGCGTTCACACAAGCTGAATGGCAAAATATTCTTCTTCTTCAAAACGTTGGTCATTCGTGCGTATTTCTTCAGATGGTGATTGTCAATACGCTCCAGAAATTATATTAGACTGTTTCTGACGCTTCAAATGACTGCCATGTTATTAAGTAGACCCTATTCCACCGATATAAATTGTAAACAGAATTTCGACGGCGCGAGATCTAGTGCACCTTTAAATAGTCGACAACGAATTGTTTGCTAGCGAGGTACAGTCACAATCAAATATCTTATGGAGATACTGACATGATGAAGGGCGCAGCTTGGGTCACATAGTTAATCCTTTACCCAAACGACCTTGAACTTTGCACTTTCCCTCTTGAATTGTTATATACATTCGAAAGATTGTTGGATAAGCTACAAGCTAATGGGTTTGCGATCACATCCACTAAACTCAATATTCAACCTCTGATCCCAGCTGCCAGTGAACATTCGTTCTTTCCTGTTATCCACGTCTTCGTTATTCCTTAGGGGTCGTCTTCTTCACCCCAATAACCACACCCTCCTTTATACCATAATCTTCTCAACCCTAGGCTGATGCCGATGCACTGAGTGCACTGCCCGGACATGAGTGTCACATGTTCTCGCGGAGGCTGTTGGTATTGCTCAAGGTGTAGGAAGTGCGGGTCAGACTACAAAATTCGCAACTCTCTCCTAAAAAAACTAACAATCTGCCGAAATAATTTCTCGACTCTGCTTAAAAACTCTCAGAATCTACAAAACCTAGGAATAGATTATTCTTAAACGATAGCCGGTAAGAGAAATGACTACAAACACAAAGACCCTGTAAAACAAACGTCAAACGAAGAGCATAATATTTGAATAAAAATTGGGACATACACGTTGTTTCATAGCTTTTGATCAGCAAAGTCATCATGTAGAACTTTTTTCTAGATCAGTGAGAGAGTCCAATACGTTTGGTATAATTTTTTACAAAAAATTTGAAGTCTATTTAAAGATGCACTAGACTTTGAAATTTTCACCACTTCGTTTTGCTAGGTTGGTGTTAGTGTTAAACAATCTGTAAATACTTTTTCAGCAAGCTCTCTGTAGAAAAAAAATGATTGAAAAATATCCAAGGGTTGGCTAGGGTTGTTGGGGGGCATTGGGTAGCGGTGAGAGGAGGTGTTGGAGAGAGTTGTTGTATTGCATTGGGTTACTGTAAGATGGAAGTTAGAGAGGTTTGTTGAAGTGCATTGTGTTGCTGTCAGAATGGGGTTGGAAAGGGTTGTTAGGGTGTAATAGGGTGAATTGTGTTGCTGTCAGATTGGTGTTGGAGAGGGTTGTTAGGGTGTAATAGGGTGCATTAGGATGTTGTGCGAAGAGTGATGAGGAGGGTTGAACGGCAGTATTGGTTTGCTGTGAGATGGGTGTTGAGGAGGGTTAGTGGGGAATATTGGAGTGCTTTGAGAAGGGGGTGGAGGTGGGTATTGGTGTGTCTTGGCCTGTTGTGGGAGGGGCTTTCTAGAAGGTTAATGGGGTGCATTAGGCTGCAATGAGTTGGGTGTTTGGAAGATTTGCTAGGATGCATTGGGTGTTGCTGTGAGAGAGATGTTGTATAGTGTTGTTGGGATGCACTGGACGATTTTGAAAGGGTTTTTATGGAGAGTTTCTGGAGTCTATTGGGTTCATGAGAGTGAGGAAGGTTGTTGATCTGCATTGGGCTGCTGCGAGAAGGGTATCGAAGATTTTGGTTGGAGAGAGGAGTGTAGTGGAGAGTTATTGGTGTGCAATGGGTTGTGGTGAAAAGGGTGTTGAGGATGGATTTGGGGCTCGTTGGGTTGCTGTGAAAGGGGGTTTGGAAGAGCCGTTGGGTTGAGTGGTGTGTTGCGAGTGAGAGGGATGTCGGTGTTCATTAAGTTGCTGTGACCGAAATGTTGGGAAAGCTTGATGGGATGCATTTTGTTGCTGACCTAGAGGTGTTTCGTAGGGTTGTTGGGATGCATTGCGTTGATGTGAGACAAGTTTTTAGGAGTGTTTTGAGTGGTGTGATGTGAAGGGGTGTGTTACTGTGCGATAGGTGGTGAGGAGTTGCTATGAGATGGATGGGTGTTAAGGAGATTGGTCGGGCTGCATTGGGATGTAGGGGTGTGCCATGTACGTATGGTACTGCTGCAGGTTTTATATTTCTCTGCAAGGAATCTTTTAGAAATTGAAACAAGCAGATGGCCCTGCAACGGGTTCGTCTCTGTCTCCAGTTATTGCTAGATTTTTTTTATATGTTCCAGAGGAATTTGCTCAGTATCTGTCCGATAGACTGTAAACCCCGATTCTATAGAAGGTACCTTGACGACACTTGTATCATCTTCAATAAGGAGGTCAAATAAAAAAAATCTTTCAATACCCAAATGATCAGCACAATCGTATTAAATTCAGCTACGAGACCGCAACAACTGGAAACTTTCATTTCTGTATGTAACTGTTCACAAGTCGGATAGTAAATTCAACACTTCAGTGTTTCGAAATAAAACTGTTACAGGCCAGAGTAGCAAACATTTTCTCTATATTTATTCTCCGTATAAATGCAGTTATATTTGTACCTTGCTTGACAGTGCTTACTCGCTATCGTCTTAATTTCTACCACATATTCCAGGTCGAAATTTAACTTTTAGAAGATTTTTTTCCTAAATAATCTTTATCTTTTAAAAAATATTCCATTCAGTTCCTAAAAGATTCCTAGCAGATAACAATAAAACATGGAGTAGTACCATCGGACCCACAAAGAATCAAATATATGTCGAATTACCATAAATAGGTTATCTAACTAAGAAGATGGAGTCCGAGGTGATCGAACTTTGAAAATAGATTAACCTCAGATCTCGCCCTAACTGTTCCTTATGATAATTTTCAAAATTAATTCACTTTTTCGGTGAACAGAAAAGCCTTCTGTGTCAATGAGATCTTCGGTTGTGTATAAATACAAATGTGATTGCTGCCAGCAGCCTTACTTTGGAAGTACTGTACCTCAGCTGTTCATCCGATGTTCTCGTCACAAAGGCCTCTCCTGACAAAGAGATAGAGCGTTGGCAAAACCTGATAAATTTTCCATTAGAGAACACTCGCATAGTAAAAATCATTCTCCTAAACTTGTAATTTTTTTATGTTTTAAACTCTTCTAGCCACCATCATCCTCTGTGCATTCTTGAATTAATTTAAATTAGAAAATTACTGCTCTCAATAAACGATTACCAAACTGCTGTCAATTAAAATATATAGTAATGTGAAATTAATTTTTGTATAAAAAGGTTTTGAATATTATTCATGCGGTGTTTTGGGATGCTACGGTAGGAATATTGGGGAAGGCTAACAAGTATTTAGAAGTGCTAACAGATAACAACTGGCCTATTTGACCTGGGAAATTGCCGTTTGATATTTTGGAAACTCGTGCTGAAGCAAAACACCAAGACAGAATGGTGTCGGTGTGGGATCTGTAGCAATATGGATCAAGGAATGGAAATGTTTAGTAAGAAAGAACATCTGAACGATGAAACTAAAAATAAGTCAATTCAGCGCCTGAAGATGTATTTGAGCAGGTCGCAGTTTCATTCATCGTTAAAGCAATGTTGGCCGGTGTCAATTGCAGACGTCGTTTTGCAACGAGCAGGTACCGATGCCACGCACCGTTTTTATCATGCCAGTAAATATGCCGGGCACATTTTAAATCGGCGTCAATGTTTGACACCCTTTCTAAGTTAAGCATACTGGTACTAACGCCTGGCGCTGTCCTGAAACGTGCGACACCCGACGGACAATAAGCGGCTATTCAGGTAGATTTAATTGTGCCGTGACCTAAACGTGTTCACTATTTCGCTGTTCGCAAGTTGTCTTTGAAGTTCGTTCTAATCTTCGACAACTCAAATTTGTGAACAAGTTACGTATTATGTCGAACGTGAAGATGATAGAAACGACTTTGTAATCATTAGTCCTGGTCATTCCGTTCGTACCTAGAGTAAAAATTACCGTTAGGTCGACGTTTTCCACAGCCTTAATAGATTATGTTCGGAAAGTCCGTTTCCGGACGATTCATTGCGCAGCGAAGGGATAAGTTTGGTGGAGCTTTATCTAATTTAACTACGTCATTTCTAAGATTTGGTACCAGAAATGGTCTGAGTACTCGAGATGCGGTCTAACAAATGCACTGTACAAGTTAAGAATACAGAATCTGGTCATGTATGAGATAAGAGGTTTTCAAACCCAAATTCCTCGATTTAAATATAAATAAAACGCTCTAATTAAATCGTTAACAAGTTCCACTGAAACCAATCGAAAGCTGGACATAACAAGTTCGAACTTTATTAATTGAGGAAGATGACGTCTAATTGTGGTCCCCCGTCAACAGCAATCCGCGAGCGAGCTGTTGTCGATCACTGAACGTGGAATCGCAAGATTAATAGCACGAATCCCTCGTCTTATGATCTCCTTCAAATCTTTCAAAGACTCCAGCTTATTGATGCAGACTGTTTCAGTTAGATAATACCAGATAAAATAATTTAGAGCAGTTATTTACGGCGATCTTGATGACCAGGCCAGTGCACTCGACGGGAGATGATGTCATTGTCAACCATTTCATGCAGGGCCTCCATGGTTTCATTGGCGATTGCGCAGATGACTAACAATATATCCTCAGAACGGAAGGAACACGTTTCGGAATCTTTCTCCGTTGACAGTCTCTGTGAAGCCCGCTGCGACAGAGACTGTACAGTTCCACAACACACAGCGAAACTGTGTGTTGTGGAATTGTACACGGTCGTGCACAATTCCACAACACACAGTTTCGCTGCGGGATGTAATTTCACTCTAAAGAATCTGTAGTTTTGTTTTGTTAACAAAACCAAATAGGTGAAAATGTGATTCGTCAGTCATCATCAGCGAACACATTTTATCTTTCTCTTGAAACAGTTCGATAAATTGCAGGACAAATCATCGCCTTTTCTCACAGTCGTTTTGACAAAGCATCTGCAAATGTGAATTCTGAACAGGTGAAACTTTAAATATTATTTCAATATGCGTTACCAAGTTGTTATAGAAATCTCGGTTCTAGTCCGAACTCCTTGGTTAGGCTTCTGGCAAGTTTGTGCGACGTCATGCCGATCAAATTCGATGCTGCCTGAGCTTCTTCCTGTCAGAGATCGACAAGCGCGCTGTGTATCATAAAGGCTGACAAATTTCAATAATGTTGCGAGATAAGGGAACATCTCTGTCAACATACGTTTATCTGAAACCCTTTGTGTTGCAACAGTAGGACCGTCGTTTTCAAAATAAAGTTGAAAAATATGAAATCGCTTCTTAACCGTTGCTAAACCAATATTTGTAAAATAAATTTATGTGAAAGTGTTCCTGTAGTCTCACCTGTCAGGTACAATCATTGTTCATAAAAAACAGTATGGTCCATACGCACAAATCTATACCGCCAAATAAGGCTTGGAGCGAAGAGGCCACGATCAAGCTTCGACCGACCATGTGTGCTTGAAAGCTCTGACGTCATGCAACCGAACGCCGGTGTGAGGAAGTTCACAGTATACTTCTTTATACAGAAACATTACGCAGTCGTGTTCGTAATTGGTATTCGATCCTTTAGTGACCGATTCGCAATGCTGGCTTTCATACAATACAAAATAATAACAAATGCACATAAATATAAATTAGGCTGGCCGATTACCGAAAAAAACTAGCGTAACCGATTGTTTTATTTGAAGAAGAAATAGCCATGCAGCACACTTGTTCGTAGATAATACATTTAGAAGCAAGAACATCACGAACACGATTGAGATGCAACAGTAAAAATTTTGTATTGGTCCATTGGCTCGTAGTTTATTTGCCATGCCCAAAAAGTTGTTACCAGAATCAAATTAAAATTCCTGTGGTTAATATATACTTGGTGAAATGTTTTTATGTTGGATTTCAATTCAAGTTGAAGGCTGTAGCTATACAGCAGAGGGTAGATAAAGAGTCTTTGTGGTTCATTATATCTTTAATTTTCCGAGAACCGAAGAATCATTGCATTTTCGATTCCGATCGACCATCCTCTAGTTTAACCTACATAATAAATATATCAGATCTAGAGGTAACTATGAGTAGTTTGTTGTGGCGTTGTATTCGTCTATGGGGATCCGACCCCCTCTCTGTGAACATTGTGGAGTCCTTACCACACGACAGAGCTGGCGAACTCCTTACCACTCCTTACTCTCGGCGTTCCTCTTGCTCTTTGAGCCAGGCCCGCTGTCAGAGGGAAGGTCAGAGCTGCTGCCAAAGTGGCTAGTGTGGGGGACTGGAGAAATGTCATGACCGGAAGAACTGGCAGAGGCGCTGTGAACATTCGTTGTTTCTGAGCCAGACTGGAAGGTAGAAGACGATCCAGGAGAGGAGGCGGGGCTGAGCATGGAGGAGGGAGTCTTGGCAGGACCGTTGGCCGGTTGGAGGTCGTCCATAGGTACTGGGCTCGAGACCGTCAAGACCACCAGGCAGCTGGCAATGATCTGCAGGAGACAAGTCAGCAAATAAACTCATCAGCCTGCAAAACACTCGACACGAATATACAATCACGATGATACACAGTGTATGACTCACTTGCATCACAATGAGACAGATTACGAGCGTCAATTTTGACTTATGGTCTAGAAAACGTTCAAAGCGGAAATCAAATCTATTCATGTCAGCTGACATATGAAGCGCTGCGATAGTATTTCTTTTAAGAGGCACGAGGGGCGGGCACCAGGCGACTGCGCTAAATGCCACGATGCCTTGTAAATAGTGTTAATCTGGCTATCAAGATGCATGTGTAATGCCTTGAAAAACACTTCCAATGTAAAAGTTGGTAGAGATTGACAACGTGGCATTCGAATGTATGAATAATGATTTGGTGGACACTGTCGATTCATACATCAATTGTAAATATATTCAGGCAATGCTATCCAGTCGGCATTTAACGATGCCTTTTCTCGAAATATCAGCACTGTTTAGTATGCGTTAACTTCTTAACTTTCTGTAGAATACCGACTGGCCGTTGACAAATACGGGCTGGGCTGGGTATAACGTACGGTCAGTGTGGACACCAACGAGCATGCGCAGTGTCAAAATTCATGTAGAAAGTTATAATTATGTGAAATAAGATTACAGAATCATCTGCGCATATTGAGCCACAAATGCACTAAATTTTAAACTTTCAGTCCTGAATTGGGCCTATAATAGTAGTACACTAATTTGCTTCGTTGTTTTCGATTGTCTTTCTTTTCGTGCAGAAATGCGCACCGTTTCTTTGTCACGTGATGTTCCACATAGAAAAAGATGGGTAGACCAGTCACGAGACGGCAGCCCAATTTAAATCGTAGGCGTCTGCAGAAGAGCGACGATTTATGAGCAGAACAGCTGTATAAGGGCGATTAATGAGCAGAACAGCTGTATGAGGGCGATTAATGAGCAAAACAGCTGTATAAGAGCGATTAATGAGCAGAACAGCTGTATAAGGGCGATTAATGAGCAGAACAGCTGTATAAGGACGATTGATGAGCAGAACAGCTGTATAAGGGCGATTAATGATCAGAACAACTGTATAAGGGCGCTGAATGAGCAGAACAGCTGTATATGGGCGATTAATGAGTGGCATGCCCTGCCTTAGACAGCTTTGCGGAGGGCGACATGAGAAGGAAAACCTGAATAACTTGTTGAACATCACTGTTCATAACCGCAGAACAAGCAGTATAAGAGCGCTTCACAAGTTGAATAAGCTGCATTAGAGTGCTGCATAAGCTTCACAACTGCACTAGACCCGCGATCGTGAACCGTGTAAACATTTGCTGCAATCTCAGAGTTGTTCTGCTGTATTGCGCGAGCCCACCAGTAGGCGGAAATGATGTAGCGCACGTGGCTTCCATGCTATAAGAGCCTATACATTCGATAAATGGTTTGACCGACAGTTTGTCGACGTTGACCAACACTTGGCCAACAATTACCCACCTTAACGGGCAGCATGCTTTTGGATTGGTCACATACCCTGCGGTGACTACATGGGCTTTGTCGCGGCGGGTGAGAGGATACTGACAATCAGGAAGACCTAGTAATGTGTGTTGCTGTTATGTCGATTTATACGTGTCGTTGAGACTGCAGAGGATCAGCTGTATGCAAGGGAAGATGCACAGAGGGGCAGATCTCATTGTTCAGAGGATAACTATCACGTAAATTTTTGAAACATCGGTTTAAAGAACTACCTGTACGTGTGAACGATAACAAACTACCTATAATGATTAAGCAAACATACTAATTTCCGATATAATGAATTTTTTTCTATTGCATTTATGAGTCCTTCGCTGATCCAACATTTGAAAAAAGCCTAATAAAACTTTTATCGTTGGAGGGAAGATTTTTTTTGTTGATAGATGCAATCGCAATGAATATTCATGCTGTCAGTGTTGGACAGTATACTGAATCCAGTATTCATGCTGTCAGTGTTGGGCAGTATACTGTACCTAATATCCATGCTGTCAATATTAGGCATTTTACTGTAAATAAAATTCAAGGCGTTAGTGATGAGCAGTAATACTGTTCCTAATATTCACGCTGTCAGTGTTGGACAGCAGGAATAATTTATTTAATACAAGCAATTATTTGAAATAATGCCCTCAAAACCACCCACCCAAATTTCAAGTTCTTCCGCTTTGCGTGGTGGCATTTTCTGTGAAAGCTGTAACATTTATTATGATTATTAAGGTACATGCATGTTAGCATATTACATTTGTATATATGTATG
>SDVV010029216.1:0-11848 GCA_016164225.1 Gammarus roeselii
TGCATATTGTGTGTATGGAGCTGGGAACCGTAAGGGCGACGGGATGGCTTTTCAGTTGTCGAGAGCCGCAGTGGCGACTGAAACCTTTAAAATTGTCGATAGCCGCAGGGGCGACTGGAAAGCTTTTAAGTCGTCGAGGTCCGCAGTGGCAGCTGGAAGGCTTTAAAATTGTTCCAGAGCCGTAGTGGCTACTGGAAGGCTTTAAATTTGTTTCGGAGCCTCAGTGGCGACTGGAAGGTGCCCCTTGACGTGTCTGCCGCCCAGAGAGTGGTCGAAGTTGTTGCCATTGAGACGGTAAGAGGATTAGGATGATGAAGGTAGGAGGGAGGGAACTAGAGGGAGGGAGGGCTCTGCAGTGAAGGACAGTAGCTAAAAAGTAAGGGATACGAGGGTTGAAGAGAAAGAGGAGAAGATAGGCGGGAGGGGAGGGCAGGGAGGGCTCTACAGTGAAGGACAGTAGCTAAAAAGTGAGGGATACGAGGGTTGAAGAGAAAGAGGCGAAGATAGGCGGGAGGGGAATAGAGGGGTTGGTGGTCGACTTTGTAAGCAGCTCTGCCGTATTTGCTTAATTAAATTGTAAACTGAAATAAGGTTTTAACGCGATAATATGTTGTCTCTGAGCTATCTACCAGAGCAATTTCTACTCGTCATATTTGTAGTAAGTCAACGGTAGCCATCTAATTAATTCATACAGAGGAACCACATGACTCTGAACTCAATCCAACTTCCTGATAAATAATGAGATCAGAAACTGAGACATTTGTAATGTCTAAAACAAGTACAATAATTGTTCTACCAATAAAATCAAGAACACTTGTTACGCTTTCAGGCTGTTACCTCACTAGTCAATTCAACAAAGGCAATAAAATTAACGCTGAGCCAAGAATGCTCCAAAGTACCCAACAACTCGCACAATTCTGTTAACTGCTTCAAATTATTGGGCGAACAACCGCTGCAATGTTCGCCTCTTTTGTCTTGCGATGGTGTGGGCCTCAAAGATTGAGAGAAGTGGATGGGGGCTGCGAAGGCTGAGGGTAATGAACAGGGGCCCCAAAGGTTGAGGGGTGAGGATGGAGGCCTCAAATTTTTGCGTAGTGGACGAGGGCCTCGAATACTGTAGGTAATTGACAGGGGACCACAAAGGTCGAACGTGAGGACGGATGCCTCAAAGTTTCTTGAAGAGAACATGGGCTTCGAAGGCTGAGGTCAATTGGCATGTGGCCCCAAAGGTTGAGGGGAGAGGATGGAGGCCTCTAAGTCTTTTGAAAAGAACGGGGGCCTCGAAGGCTGGGGGTAATGGTCAGGGGGCCCCACAGGCTGAGGAAAGAAGACGGAGGCCTAAAAAGCTGAGACGTAGAGGCTTGGGAGCTTATATGTGCAATTGGGATCAGCAGGAGAGTTCAGGAGCATTGGAGCGTTTAGGAGCTAAGGAGCACTCAAGAGCTTTAGAACGCTTACGAGCTCATTAGTGTTTGGGAACTTCGGAGCTTACGAGCGTTTGGGAACTTAAGAGCTTAGGAGCGTTAAGGAGCTATACAGCGTTTATGAATTAAGGAGCGCTCAAGCGCTTCAGAGCGTTTATGAGGTTAGGAGCTTTTAGGAATTCAACATCATTTAGGAACCAAAAATTGCTACAAAGCAGCTTAGGTGCTTTTAGTTAGCTTTGATCTGTTTGGGAGTTTAGGAGCGTTCAAGAGCTTAGGAGGGGCTTATGAGCTTATGAGTATTTATGAGCTTAGGAGCGTTTTATCAGCTAATTTGCGATTTGACGTGTAGGAGCGGTTAAAAGCTTAGGAACGTTTAAGAGCTTCTTTGAGCGTTTAAGAGCCTCAGAGCTTAGAAGCGTTTAAGAGCTTAGGAGCGTTTAGATGCCTTGGGGGGCTTAGGAGGTAAGAGGCGTTTAGAAGCGTAGGAACTCAGGGGCATTAGGAGATTAGAGACGCTTAAGAGTTCATGGACGTTTAGAAGTCTGTGAACGTTTTGGATAGTAAGAGGGTTTTACTGATTTCGAGCGTTCATGATTTGGAGCGGTTATACTTAGGTATCATTAGGAGGCTACAAGATCTACCAGGAGCCTTTAGGAATCTCTAGAAGCCTCTAGGAGCCTCTTGGAGCTTCTAGAAGCCTCTATAAGCCTCTAGTAGCCTCTAGGAGCCCATGTGAGCTTTCAAAAGAGCCGTTTACTTCTGTTGTACATTTCAGAATCAGTCTTTCAGTGACACGGACGCTGCTTGAAGGTGTGACCTCTGGCAAACTCGATAAAGGGATCTGCCAACCCGTTTTGTTTGATTGCCGTAGATGCTTTGTGACACACCAAGCGATTACTCATTTACCTTTATATGAATTGCAGTTTTGCAGCATACATGTAGATTCCCGTGCTTATGAAATGCATATTAATCTCGATTTCGTGATGCCGAAAAGCAAGCCTGAATACTTAAAAACTCCCGACAATTTTGGTGACTATCAAAATGTTTGTGTTACAGTATTATGATGGCATAGAACAACAGCGTTATTGTCTTAGTTGTGTACTGTGCCATTCACAACAATTAAATAAGACCTTTTTGATGTCGGTTATTCTGCAACGTATTTTGACGATAATGTTATAACAAAACGAAATTAATCAGGAGGTAAACTAATTTCAAATCTAATTCGCGGTACGTCATCTTGAAGCTCATTACTAGTCTTTGAGCGGAGCCACTGTGCCCGATTACTGCCGTCGTAATTAACATGGCGCTGAGCAGCTGAGCTCTCTGGACTCAACAGCGCCGCTGCGACAGCTCTGGCACAGCACCCACAGGATCAAAGTGGATACAGGGACTGGAAGAGGAAGGGCTGGAATGACGGGCAAAGGACGGGCTTTTGGGACAGGCTGGGGAAGGACTGGAAGGATGGTGGCTAGTTTGAAGGCTGGAGGGACGCGCAGGGGAAGGGCTGGCAGGACGGGCAATGGAAGGGTTGGATCAAGATTTATAAACTAGTCTATAAATCTTGGGCTGGATAGCCGGGCAGTGGGCAGGCTGGAGGGACGGGCAGTGGGCAGGCTGATAGCCGGGCAGTGGGCAGGCTGGAGGGATGGTCATTGGGCAGGCTGGATAGCCGGGCAGTGGGCAGGCTGGAGGGACGGTCAGTGGGCAGGCTGGAGGGACGGGCAGTGGGCAGGCTGGAGGGACGGTCAGTGGGCAGGCTGGAGGGACGGGCAGTGGGAGGGCTGGAAGGACGGGCAGTGGAAGTGTAGCAGATGAAGGTTAGATGAACATGGAGTGGAGGTAACGCAGCTAATTACCCTAAACATCTCCTTCATTGGCGAGTCCCAATGCGTCAGGGAGCGAAGGGGCCGACTATTCGGTGTATTAGTCTCTGAACGACTGACTGATATCACCGAAGCGAGGCATAAACACTGAAAGGTAAGAAGGACCGCTGCTTTATAACCTATGACGTCGCATGCATTTAATACACCAGAAAATTTATATTTGGGGAATCTTTGATTTACCTCAGTATCAAAGTGATTAAAAAAATCCAGTTTATGTATAGTATTTTAATAGTTTAAAAGTTGTTTGTTGTATTTTACTTTCCATCCCATGTACAGTCCTTCTATAAATAAACGGCAGAGCTATATTTCAACAACAAAAAAATCACAGAACTGTAACTTAGAACGTTATAAAAAATCATCGAATAGAATATTCTTCGAGAAATGTCCTTTAGAGATTATTTATGTGATACATTCCTGCAAATATATTTAAAGGTGTATTGTGTGGGTAGCGATTACTTCACAACTGTTCGGCATTCGTGTTGAAAATAACTGTCTGAAATATATTTTTAATTCTCTATCGCACATGCTAATGGCGTATTTGAATGCTGAACACAATTAACAACGAACTGAACTGGAGATAATGACTAAATGTACATTTGAGGTGCTACAGTCACCACAAAAGGCCTTTGGTGACGAGCAGGTCCAGCGCGCCGTGGCTGAGATTAGCATGTACGGGCAGTAAAGGTTGACCTGTCGTACATCACGAGTTGATCTTTCGTGCATCACGAGTTGACCTGATCATACACGGACAAATTTAAATATGTCAATACTGTATAAACAGCACATACTTTCAAGTAACAATTAACGCATGTTGTAACAAATGCCTTAGAACATGGTGCTGGGTATTCCCTTCTGGTAACACAAGTACTGAAGGAGTCTTCCGCATTGTTACTCATTGCAGTGAGTTGTTAAAATGAACACCAGCTCTGAAAATATGTAACAAATGCGTTCGCAATGAAAAACACAAGACCTTTTTGTGTTAAAAAAGAAACACAATATGGTTCCTTGCCACATTGATCTTTTTTCATCTCGAAACATGTTTGTGAATCCCCCATCCCGCGCTGTCTCCGTCCTTACTGTTGCGTTAAATTGAGAGAGCCTCAATATTATTCGGCCATGCTGTGCGGCGCATAAAATTCCGCATTGTATTGGTCGCGTAATTTTATTTCGCGGTCCATGGTCGCATCAACAAATCAGAAAATAGGCAACATGCAACGGGCGGCTGGAGTATGTGGCGGGACTGTTCTTTGGTAGGGTGAATACGGCAGGGAGAGGGCGAGAACAGTTGGCCGACCGTATGGTGGGACTGTTCTATGTTAGCGAGGTTACGGAGGGAAATGGCAGGAACAGACGGGGGTATGTTGGGACAGTTCTTCGTATTATCGCTAATACGGCAAGGGAATGACGGGAACATACGGGTGGGGGAGGCGGGCTTGAGGTGAGAATTTCATTTGACAGCTGGACTACGACAGGTAAATAGGTCAAAGCAGAACGCTGGGCTACAATATGGGTTACATTTGTGTACAAAACATCGGCCTACTGCAATGTATTTGGCTAGAGACATGCAACGGTACAGAAACAAAGAACAAGCAGTTAAACCTTTCTTAGGTCGGCGTAACTGAATATTGAATTAAACAAATATTATTTTTCCAGTTCTTTTGTAGGTCTTGTCAACCAGTCAGCATAGTGTTGAAGTAACGGCTTGACCTGTCAAGCATCTTGCAAGCTTCTTACATGTCCGGAACCTTGCACGTAATCTGGTATGGAGGAAGTTCAATTCTAACCACGAACTGAACAACAATAGCAATATGCCAACTCACTTCTTCTAGTCACGAAAAACACCTGCCACTTCTTTTACCACGTCATTTTTGGAACAGGAATGAGTAGGAATCTTAAGGTCGACAGTTCCTACGTCATCATCACCCCATTTTTGTTGACTGTTCAATTCTGACTGAATTGACATGCATTTCTCAAAACAATTAAACTCCTCGAATACGTATGTACGGTGTGGGCATACAGCCTCCTTCTTCCGTTCAAACGACTATTCTGAGAAGCATTTAAGAGGTGGTTGCATTCCTTGCTCATTATCTTCTGATTTTGAAGTGAACGCAATTTCTAAACATTTTCAGTCGCATATAAGGCTGTATTTCTTGCGCATTATCCGACGCATTTGTAGTAGATGCCTTCTGTTAGTGCATTATTCGCCGCATTGGAGGTAACTGTATTTCTAGTGCATTATGCGCCGCATTTGAAATTGGAACATTCCCTTGTATTATTCGCCATGGCCTGTCCGGAATAATTTGTGCTCCGGGACAGCGCCTCGCCAGGGAACCGAACGCAGGCCATCAGGCCTCCACTTCCCCCTACTAATGATTGGGCGTTGGAACGCGGTTGTGTGAAGGTCGCTCAGCCAACTTCCAGGAACATTAGGAAAAGTGTTACACCCAATAAAATATGTTTTAGAGAGCTCGTGCGTTTCTTGACATCAGTAATTAGAAGTATATCCCATATATGATGGATACTGTGGCCAGCATGTTCTCATATCACACACAATCTTTGGACGGGAGGTTTATAGACTGAGGAGATTATTTTGCCATATAGTAGTTTGAAGTTGCACTAGGATCATAGTAAACATCAAATTAGCAATGCACAATGTAAATTTTATTTCAAATCATTATCCATAAACTAAACATTAGGCAATATACCCCACCCGAATATTGCTCAAACACATGTCCCGAAGCGAAGTATTTCCGGCCCGAGTTATTCCTTACAATGAAATATCACTGCAGTTGAATGATTTTTTTTTCAATACGAGTGACTGACTTCAAAACTACGTTCTGACATTTCTTTTTTTTTCCAATCAAAATAAGGAATGTCAGAACGTTGTTTTGAAGTCAGTCACTCGTATTGAAAAAAAAAATCATTAAACTGCAGTGATATTTTATTGTAAGGAATAACTCGGGCCGGAAATACTTCGCTTCGGGACATGTGTTTGAGCAATATTCGGGTGGGGTATATTGCCTAATGTTTAGTTTATGGATAATGATTTGAAAATAAAATTTACATTGAGCATTTTTATCTCAGGATCGTTCTTCACCAAATAGATGAGGGCATCAGATTGATGGGTTCAACATTCACACTCAAATGTCATTTTGAGCCCTTGCATAAGTTTATTAATAAACATGATATATCAACCCGCCAATGTGTGTAGCGTGTTCTTCTCTATGGCATGGCTGCCACAAGCACCTCGCTTTATTAAGTGTTGTTCTGCATCAACATTCCTTTAAAATGCTAGCTTGTCTGACAGCCATATGCCCCAGTCAGTTCCTTCGTCCCCTTTTGTTTATTGGGACTTCCTCCCTCAGCTGTTTGCATTGGAAATGTGATCGTTGGGGCCAAAGATGGACGCGGTTGGATTGAATCACCCATACTAAGGTGGACAAAATAACATGAAATCTGATAAATAATTATTTTGTTCAAAAAAGTATTGTAGCTGGTAAATAAAACAGCCAGCAAGCCCTCTAATGTGGAGCATATTGCAACTTAGAAGGGTTACTTCATACAAATTCTAGTATGATTGGCAGCAATACCGTAAGTAACTCTTTTAATGTTATTTGTTTGATGCTTGATTACGGGCTCCAGTTGTAATTCCTTTGTTGCTCATTGAAATTGACACCATGTTATTAACCATCGCCATTTTCCGAGTAACAATGGTAGTCGTCTGAACAGGGAACAGTCACTGAGCAGTGCTCGATGCAACCATCAAAAAATATATTTCTTGGACGGAATTTATTATTTCCTATTTTACAGTAACATTCTTCTGTGAATAAGGCTGAGTTTCGTTTCATGTTCGCTTCCCGCAATTGAATGTGTAAATCAAGGATACTCCCGCATGACTCTGATTCTGAATAATAATCGACACAATTCGCATATAAAACCCGCCGCGTGCCACAGTAACAGGAAACTCAAAAAAAAAATCGTTAAAATTCTCGCTATACAACCCGACACAGAGAAAGAACTCCCTGACGTGTTCATCCTCTATGTCGGAAAACAAATATTTTGCTGTTGGTTTCCTGCACCACAATTTGTTACCTTCAATTATCAACCAATTGCGTCGGCCTCGTGTTTTTGGAACAGAAAATGATTTCCAGTTCGGTGTTCGGATGCAACTTCATACGTATATATGACTTCACTGGCAGCCAATGAGGGCCAAATAATTTTCGTAAAGGAGAAAAGAATCCAGAAATATTGTTTAGATCAAGATCATTTCCATCCTGAATTTTATGTAATTTTTTTCATACACTACTGACGATATAGATCGCTCATTTTCACGTAGGACCAGATTATAGGGAGTCTTCACATCACGACTGTTTCTGTTTTTTAACTGGAGAAGAAAATCACAACCGAAAACCTGGTCGATCTTCTCGTTTGCAGCAGAAAGCGTGATCAAAGAGGCTAGCCACAGGCCTGCTTCTGACACTGCAGAAACAAAGCAAAATCTTTAGGTAAACTTTCTGCATGATATTCTCTGTCGAAACTAAAGCAGCTGCGGTCTTTGGCCTTGGAAAAGTGCAGGGAGGCATGATGCCCGGCTTTGCAATGGAAGGCGGTAGGAAGAGATGGTTAATACTCGACTGAATATTTGATACTGCTTTGGGATATCAAAATACACGAATGACATTACGGCAATGTTTCTCAGATCATCATATACGGCTATGGACATAGTAGAGGATGGTCTGATTCGTGTCAAAATCTGTTAACAGTAGAATTAAATAATGTCTTTTGCGTGACCCTCTTTTATCTCCTTTGCATCCTTTCCACTGATCCTAGCAATGCAGAGGCAACATATCTGCTCTGAATATAACTTATTTAGGTCAACACGTCTTTTTTCTGATCATTCTTTATTGCCTTAAACTCTTATCGACAGCTCTGTTATTGCTCAGCAGATGGAATCATTTCTGAAGTCTGTGGCTGTCGGGCAATATTGATTTCTTGATAGCGGTACTCCTGCAGCCTTTACAGCTAGGCAACCGAGACGTCGGAGGGACCTTTCCTTGGCAGCTATGGAGTCTAAATCGATATATACATACGTGTAATGTAATTTTTGATAAACGAAAAACATGAAGAGCACCAAGCCCAGTTACCTGGGCAGTGCCCCCTCCCCCTGAAGTGCTCGGAAGAATAAATCTTTGGTGCACTTGGGGTTCCTAGAAGAGAACATTGCTGCATCAATGTTGGACGTATTGCCACTTGAGTGGCAATACAAGGAAACGTACAGAAGCTACTGAAAATAAATGACGCAGAATTTGTCAGAAAGATTGGCACAGAGTTTTATCGTTCGAAGCTTATGTTGTATACAGAATACCATTTTGTCGACAATGAGCTCTCCAACAGGAGTGGTGCCCGTTTGCTCAACAGAAGTTATCTTAATGTTGCTTATGCCAACCACTCGAGCATCTGTAAGAGGGAAGTAAACACGCCATCGCTCTGAAACAGGATCCATTGTGAAGCGGAACATATTGTTAGCTTTTATTCTTTCCTGACACACTGGAAAGGAATAAAAAAGGTATGCAGATATCCTTCCAAATCACGCCGCCTCATCGAGTTTGAGCAGCTGGCTCTCCTTTGGTGTGGTTTCAATTCCAAGATATCACTGTCCTGGACATCTGCTTGCTTCTGGTCTTTGGTTTACTGGCAGCAGATGTTCTTTCAAGCATAGGAAAAATAGGTGACTCTGCCGGATTTTAGGGTAGTTGTGAGTTATTTGCAGGCTCACACCTAATATCGGTGCCTTTGACATGATTTTAGAGGTGGATGTGAGTTGATCTTGCAAACACTCAACCAATACGTTATGAAAGGAATAAATCATAGTGAATTATTAATAGTAAAAGTAATATTAATAATTGTATTACTCATAATAATATTAATAAAAATCATAATCATTTCGTTATGGATAATGATACTACTACTACTACTACAGGTAATAATAATAATGATTATAATAATAATAATAAGCATACTATTTAAAGAACCCTTAGCTACTTTGATTCATTAATAAATGTATCTAGTATGGGATTGAAAATTTTGACGGCACATCGTTTCGAGGATAATATTTGAATGAGATAACACAACAATTTTGTTTGTAAGCATTTCTCACTGATCTTCTATGCGCAAATATTTTTTCAAGGTTTTAATTAGCATTTCAAAAATGTATCTCAAATAATAACTAAGACCAACAGTAAACGAATTTCAATTTTAAGGTATTGCGGCAACGGAAAATTGCGGACGAAATGACACTGTAAACTTTGTATATGCACTGCGGTTACAAAACATTTGGTTAACAAATGTATTCCAACAATTTCTGAGCATTTTCATGAGATTTCATTACAGACTACGAATCTTTTCAGCGTCATTTTGACCGGGAAGCTAAAGAAAGTGCGACCACATTTGAAAGTTGGTCCAAGAAACTGACATGTTTGTTGTCAAGAGTTCAGGGAATTGCTATTCCAACCATTTTAATGATCATATTTCCAGGTTAATATTCGTTGGAAACATTCCTAACACCGATGGATGCAGTACATTTGTTTTGATCACCAAAATAACGCAGCGACTGTCACGGCTTTGTGATTTATAACAACTTCCGTGAAGCTTGTAGACGATTGTTGGAGGAGGATATGGCAGTTTCGAAAACAGACCGAAAAGTGAAACCCATAACAATGTTTGCCGTTGTTTAATAACCATTAGATGTGAAAGGACACTTGGCAATGGATGCTTATTGGCACCATCATAGTAAATATCCCTTCGAAGAGGCTGTTGCTCATAGTTGTAGGAGAGTCGACGAAGATGATAATGCCAGAGTGTTTTGTACAATTACATGCAAGCTAAAAAAAAGAGATTACAGCTTCCCATTTGACAAAAAGTAGGGGACTGGTAATGAAATAAATCAGAAAAGGAGAAATCTCTTGACTCCAGATTTCAATGAGGTGATCCTAGCAAATAGTGAGTCATCGAGAAAATTCCACAGCAAAACAGTGAAACCGTGAAGTTCTACATCGGCTAACCACAGGGGCAAACTCATGCCTCGAAACAACACGACGTGTAGTCCAATCAACAACAAATCTCTTTGGAATTAGCAGGGTCCTCAATGAATGATGTATTTCGGCACGGTTTTATAAGTTATAGAATATACAAGAGCTGGGACAACACCTTGCCAAATTTAGAATAGAATTTGGTGTTATTAATTTACTGAATAAATGAATTGTCAACATAAACATATCTTGCTAACCATACAGATAATATAAAGGACCATATTTTTCTCTCAAATTTTTTATTAATCGGTAGCCCTGAAGAAGTTTGCTTATATTACTTGTATGAGTTGACTCCAACTGTTTTTGCTCGCCCATGGCGCCCAATTTATATTGCAACTCTGTCCCTGCCTAAACACACTTCGGTCGAGAGAAGTCAAACAACGGAGAGTTGAGAAATAAAACAATAAGGCCTCATGCTCCGTTACGGTAAAACTGGTATTGTTCTGACGATTGCATGCTTCCAAGCTAACAAAAAACCAGAATTAGTTAAAAGACTTCTTATTACGTAATGCTTCGTGCAAATAAAACGATTAATTTGATGTACCGAACTTACAGCTGCACTCTGCCTCAGTACGACCTACACGACCAAGTACAGCACAACTTTATCACGAACTGTACTACTCAGCACAATACAATCTCAGCAAACAATTCAAACGAAGGCCCTTGGTGCCTTCGTTTGAAGTGCCTCAAGGTCTTCTCGCCTCCGAGAGTTGTTGTTGGTAATGTACAGGTCATAGAAGTTTTGTTGAGGAAGAGGTGCCGTTGCGAAGAACTCATTAGACTTGTTATGACCTTTTCAGAGAGGTAATGACCAATTAAAAGGGACAGAACTATCACTGAGAGCACTCATGGCACCCAACACAAAAAGGTAATACAAATGCTATTCATTCATGGAAGTTTCCGTTCACTTGCGAGGGTTCAGAACAACGCAAGCTGAAATTGAAGCTTGGGTGGATATGAGGGCCAGAGCAAGGCGAGCAGGGAATACAGCTTAGGTGATAACGAGGGTTCAGAGCAGGGCAAGCAGGGATTACAGCTTGGGTGATAACGAGGGTTCAGAGCAAGGCGAGCAGGTATTACAGCTTGGGTGATAACGAGGGTTCAGAGCAAGGCGAGCAGGGATTACAGCTTGGGTGATAACGAGGGTTCAGAACAACGCGAGCTGAGATTGAAGCTTGGGTGGATATGAGGGCCAGAGCAAGGCGAGCAGGGAATACAGCTTAGGTGATAACGAGGGTTCAGAGCAGGGCAAGCAGGGATTACAGCTTGGGTGATAACGAGGGTTCAGAGCAAGGCGAGCAGGTATTACAGCTTGGGTGATAACGAGGGTTCAGAGCAAGGCGAGCAGGGATTACAGCTTGGGTGATAACGAGGGTTCAGAACAACGCGAGCTGAGATTGAAGCTTGGGTGGATATGAGGGCCAGAGCAAGGCGAGCAGGGAATACAGCT
>SDVV010029217.1:0-11847 GCA_016164225.1 Gammarus roeselii
TCATGTACGTTTACCTAATAACTGAATTCGGAACTTAAATATTGAACTCATGCCTTCTTTTCGACAAAGTTCCGCAATAACTAAATGACAATATCTAAATATATTTGTTCTTTAACTTAGCTCGTCAATTGTCACAAGCAACTCCTTTTCTAGGAGATGTTCTTCTGATATCTCGCATGAAACTTGAGATGCTCTTGTAGAACCATTCACATGTGTACAGTGACTTACTTTAGTGAACACTAGAGAAAACCAGACTCAGGTGACTGGGCGTGGAGCTCCCCTACATTTGCGCTGTTCAAAATTTCACAAAACATTTGGAAATTCCGGCCTAGACCCTGGATTAGACAAAGGCAGGTCTATCCTTAGGAGAGGTCACTCTGACGTCTCACCTTGAAGTGCGACAGCTTTCAAGGAACCATTTGCGTGCAGAAGACTTAATCTTCTGAGCATATGGGAATGGACCACTACCTAGGCAACTGGGTGTGGTGCTCCTCCTAAATGTGCACATACTTGTCAAAATTTAAATACCCATATGCTCCTTTGCAATAGACTCAATGCCTAGTTGAAGTCCGTCTGACCCAACTTCTGGGGCAAGCCGACAGTCATGTGCTCGAGGAAAAAAAAGTATGAGTCCGCTGAGCGTATGGGCGTGTCCGTCTCTGCTCGACCGCCTTAGATACTACCGCCTGAAACCTAAATACTTCGCTTCCCTTCTTGTTCGCCCCGTTCCTGAAAAAGTCAATCTATCTCTCGACCGTTTTTTTCTCCGGGGCTGAAATGCCTCGGGTAGTAGTAAGGTAGTAACTAGTATGGTGGTGATGGTAGTTGTGGTTTCTCTCCTTTCTATCCTGACAACCTTCTTCTTCTGTATGTGTGCGTGAATTTCTAAAGCCTCGTTGACTATCCCCCCACTCTTCTACATCACAGCACAACACACTAAAACACACTGCAATACACTACAACATAATACAATGCCCTACAAAACACTACTCCCATTACACAACACTACACCCCGCTACTACCCACTACAAACGATTACAACCCACTACACGCCAATTCACTCTCCTACGCCATACTACAACCCACTACAGTACACTACACCTAACTACAACCCACTGCAGCACACTACAACCCATTAAACACCACTGCACCCCGCATCACCCCACTTCACCCCACAGTAAGCCACCCTACACCCCACTACATCCCACTATACCCCACTACAACCCACAACAACCCATTACACGCTACCACACCCCACTATGCCCCACTACACCCCACTGCACCCTACTACAACCCACTGCAACCCACTACATGCCACTACACGCCACTACACCATACTACACTTCACTACGCCCCACTACAAGCCACTGGTACACTGCACTCCACTACAACCCACTGCAACCCACTACAACCCCCTACACGCACCTGCACCACACTACATCCCACTCCACTACACTAAGTTCAACTACAACCCAAAAGAACCCACTACACGCCACTACACCTCACTAAGCCCCACTATACCCTACTACACCCCATTACAACCCACCACAACCAAATACCACCCCCTACACCCATCTACAAGCCACCGCATCCATCCACATACGCTCACAGACATATAAATCTTAGTAATGTAGCTTGAATAAGACGTTGTCGTATTTAGAACGGGGTCTTAGTGCTGTTTTCGGATTTTTTCGTAGTTGGCCAACGGCGCGGGTACAGCTGCACGAGTTCAGATGGCACGGGTGGTGACTCCACTTTTCGACGCACGGGTTTACTTGCAAGCTCATATCGAAGTCGGTCGAAAGCATGATCAACAATCATAATACTCCTCCCCATACGCTCACACACATACAAATCTTGGTAATCTGGCTTTAATGTGAAGTCGTCGGATTGGTTTCTGATATTCAGGGCCGTTTTCGGAAAAACGGTACGTGCGTTATGACACGCAATTGCGACTTAGTGCAATTTTGCACGGGTTCGCCACTAGTGAATTATATTATGTGAGAAGGAGTGTTACTGGAGAACAGGCCATGGGATGCGATTACGAGACTGTTCATTAACTGCTAGGACTTTATTAAATGTAATGAGGATTCGACCTAACTTTTAACTGCAGTACCAATGGCCGGAATAATGGGCTTAAATGGTAAATTGAGTTTTCCAACTCTTTGTAACCCATGAACTATACTAGGCTGATTTTTAGGGCGTAGAGGTACATGTTTTCTTCAACGCTCCTCTAGGTCTTTTTCTTCTTCAACTCTGACAATAGTCAAATTGCAGCCAACTTATCGATTTGTCACCGTGAGAAATGACGTCCAGAGATCTGTCCCATGAACACGTGCTAGACAGCGCCATCTGTGAGTGTAGAAATGGCCCCGTAGCCAAGCTGAGAGGTGGTTGGGAGCAGCAATTCGCTGGAGTCACTGGAACTGATAGGGCTGTGACCGGAGCCCAGGAGACCTCGTTCTTCCCGGGCTAAAAGGAACGGGAGGCTGTTAATATTTAATATTATAGGATTTTATTTTATTGGTAGATGTTCTAAAGTTGTTATTTTAGTTGACTAAGAGTCAATCCTTATCAAGCTGTACAGACCGTGTGAACGCATTCTTTCCTAGCTATAAGTTTGGTCCCTGATGCTAACTCAAATTCAATGTAATATATACCAGGGGAGATGGGAAGGTTCCGCATGCATTGATAGTTCCTTTTATTGTTTAATCTTGTGCATCACGCTCATTTTTATTATGTGTAAAAAACACATACAATATCCATTTCTTCGTCAGAAGTTAATTCGCAATAAATAATGCAAATCAAAATAGTTAGGAAGATGAATTTATTTGGTATTCTTCAGAACCCGACCGTCCAATTTACAGAGTGGCATTGACGAAGCTGATAAGAAGGAAACGCTCACAAATCAAAACTAATTGTCGTAGAAATGTGCATCAAAAACCAGACGAGCTGATAAAATCCTGAAATTTTATTTTGAATAATAGATACCACGTTTTTTTTTAATATTACTATCGTTACAAGCAGTTTAGAGAAGCATAAATTTTCAAAAAGGGTTAACCTAATTTTGAGATGAGTGTTTTCATTGTTGAACAGTTCTACTCAAACAATTCTCCAATCAAACTGAAAAGAGCATTTGTTAAAGAATACAACCCCGGATTCGTCAGGACAACCCAAGCAGGCAAGATCTGAAGAAAAAATCGTTAATTTTAACAAAGTTATTCAAGAAAACCAATCACGAGGTGCAATGAATATTTCTGCTGAGGTTGGGAGAGGTCGTGAGTCTGTTAGATGCATTCTAAAGATTGGTCTTAGACTAAAACCATACAGACAGCAAACAATGACAATGAAATAATATGTTGGTTTTGTCAACAGATTGTATAGTCCGAAGAAGAACGATTAAATGCGAACGCCTTAACTTTCAGGTATGAGAGTCGTATTTATTTAAATAGCTTTACAAGTAAATTTGATTTTCGTAAATGGAGCTCTTGAAAATTGGTAGAGGTGCTTGCCAAGCCTTAGCAGTAAACGAAGATTAGTGCAAAGGCTGAAGTGTTTGCGCCATACTTTCATAAAGATGTTGATACGGCAAACGTACGCAATTTGAACTTCGGAGCATACATTAAAATGATAGATAATGTAATGTCCATAGGCATTCATCCTGATTTTTGGTTTTACCAAGATGGTGCAACTTCACACATGTCTTTGCCTGCAACGGCTTAACTGAGAACCCGCTTAGGTAACAACGTCTTATCGCTCCGATTCGACTTTCCATGCCCAGCAGGTCCCGGATGTTTTTCCTACTACTTTTTTGAATTATTTTATGTAGGGATATGTCAAACAGATTTTTTTCAGGAAACCCGGACACGATTAACGCCCTTAAATAAGTTATTCGAGAAGTAAACGTTTCCATTGACTAAGACATTATTGATGAAGTAATCTAAAATTTCTAAATAAACGGCTCAACCGCTGAATTCAGCGGCAGGGTGGCCATTTCGAGCCCTTGTTTTAAATCAAATACAACTTCTCGACATATCCTTTCATGAGGTTCTTGCTTCACTTTCTGCCTCAACTAGTTTCTGAGTTATGAGCGTTTACTTTCAACCAATTTTTTTCTCTCTCCGTGTTCACTTTAGGCTTTTCATTTTTCTGCGGTCGTCCGTATATGATTTTTGCTTACGTTATAGTTTTGTTAACAGAAAATACGCGCATAAGAGAGGACGTAAATGACCCCGAACCATGTGTTGCTAGAAGTATATAATTGCTCCGTAGTCTATTTACAGCCAACATTAAGAATAGGCAGAAAGTGTACCATGATTATGAGCCTAGTTGTTGACAAGGAACGTTGAATGATAGAATTAATTAAAATGATCGTCTCTTATTTCCCCTTCTGGCTATCACGAGTTTTAAAGCAGCATTTGAAAGTGATTACAGTTTCCAAGCTTTTAAAACTCACAGATAACGAACGGGCTTGAAGAGCCAGAGATACGGTGCTTACTACACCTAATAAGTTTTTTCTTATTATATACGTAGAATTTTGCCATTTTAATGTGGAAAAAATGTACTATCCTAGCTCCAGCACAACTGTACTGTCACCAGTAACAATATTAAATTCATTTTAGAAAAATATCTATCCATGGAAAAAAATTACCAAACATTTCCGGATTTTTCATGTGCAAACATGGCCTTATTTCGTGCTGTATGAAAAGTATTTGCAAACTATCAAACATTTCGCCCCATGAGCTATGGGTGTAATAGCGTTCCATAAAGACCGAACCAGGTACTTGTGCTCATGTTATAGACTTTCTGATGCTGCGAGAGGTGTCGCGGTAGTGTCAATTGGAATTCATAAATATCTCTTACATCATAAACATTAGAAAGCACGATGTAACTTGCTTTAATATGCTAGGAACAAGTAATATTGGAAAATAATTCCCATTTGAAATTATTGTTAAGCCTTCCGTTCCTAGTCGTATCTGTTGTCCTCATACGAACTTCTCGTCATCTTGTTGGTTTTGGTAGCACTCCCCTCACGAACCTCTCCTCATCTTGTTGGTGTAACCCAATGTGCCCACAGCCAGTGACGCCCCGCCCAGTCCACACGCGAGCAGCGCCCCCGCCAGGCCCGCCCCCAGCAGTTGCTGAAAAAACCACCCACACGGAGTGCCCCGTGAACATGACACGCTGGAGGGGGAGGGGAGAGGGAGAGGGGTCTTAGGAACAGAAACCGCATTGAAATACAGAAAACGACACTAAGCCGAATCCCTTGAAAATGGAGTGGCCGACGGCAAAGGGCACCTCACACTCTTCTCATGCACTCACTCGTAAACAAACCAAGCCATTTGGCTCTTAGGGCTCCGGCCAGGCTTCTGCAACACACACTTCTTGAGGTCAGGGGTGAGGTACAAGGTCAGAGTCAACAGTAGGGCTCGACTGAGTGTACTGGATCACTTCTGCTGCCATAGTGACCAGGCTCTTTTCCACCCACGTAATATCGTTTCTCTTAAGGACGCAAAAAGAAGGAAAGTATATCAGGGCAACGTCAGAACTCATTTATTCACAACCATTCTCCACTCACGCCTATCCATTGCAGGCTCTCTCGCTACCTCCACACTCGTATTTGTAGCGGCGCATGTTCATCTATAACCACTCAATTAACGCCACCCTTCTACAATTACCGCACTATGCTTTTGCCCTACTACAAATGTTCTACTATTGCCTCACTGTTGTTATACTCAAAATTTGTATAATTCTAGCAGTGGTATATAATGCATAAAATATCATGGCGCAAGTCATTCTCTGTCTGTGTGTGCTTATTCACACAGTACATTCTTCATGTCTGTATGTGCTTATTCTCGCTACATCATAACATATCGCATGTAATGCGCGCACATCACACTACGGCACTTTTCCAAAGCTACCGGTCATGCCGATTGCCGATTTCCCCATATCCACCCAGACACTCCGAGGCCGGCTCATTGTTCCTTGTCTAAACCAAATTACCTCTGCTGCCAAACACAAAAACAAGCCAGGCATGACACAGCATTTTTCAGCTCACGCATCCGGCATCAATCATTGAAACGAACCATTCGCATTCAACGAAAAATAGCAATATGCTTCGATCACAATTGGATATTAATTGATCATCGGGGATAAATTCAATCGTTGGGGTGGATGGATGATTATTCATTTAATAGATCATTAACACTTTATTTTAGGATTTTAGTATTTTTTATTTCGTGGGCTCTAATATTTATCTGTGCCCTTTTTTCATGGAGATCAATTTTGGATAAATTATATAATTATGTATCGTTAGACGCCTGCAGGGGACCTATGTGGACTATGCGAGGTGTTAGTTAGTCTAGTCCAACCTACGGTGGGAGAATTTGCACTCTTCCGGGCGCCTAATAAATGTCCGAGAACAGCTAGGTGTTTTGATGACTAAAAGGTGAATTGATGTTGCTGATGATCTTAGAGAGTGAAAGTTTTGAATGGCACTGAGCGTGGAGGAGACGAGGCGAGTCGAGGCAGGTAGAGGCAAGTGGAGACGAGTCGACTGGCGCGGCGATGAGTCGAGACGAACCGAAACTGGCTGAGACTAGGTGACCCGGGTGTGCGGGTAATCGCGGGACCCAAGGGTTTCGGGAACCCGAGGGACTTGGAAGACCAGGAGGATTTGGGGGAACCCACTTGGACCTTTTCGAGTCCCTTTGGGACACCCTTGAGACCCTTTAATTCCTCTTGAGAAACTTAGGGACCCGTTTGAGGCCCCTCTGAACCCACGGACCCCTGTTTCCCCATCCCCACGCTGTAAAACAAATACACAGAAAAATTTATATATGTGAAATGCTTGAGTAGAACAATTAACCGTTACAGTCCGCGGATTACTGGCGCAGAGGGCGAGGGTCGCGTCGATGCTGGTCGAGGTGCGTCGAAATCAGTCGAAACATGTTCAGGCGAGTCGAGTTGGTCGCGACGAGCCGAGACTGGCCGAAATGATTTCAGACAAGCCGAGATGATCTGAGACGAGGGGACCCTGGGATCTTGGAACCCGAGACACCGTTGCCACCCCACTCCCACCTCAAAATGCTTGAGTGAAAGTTTTGTTATTACAGTCTACATGATTACTAGCGCAGAGACCTACTCTGTATCTACGGTAAGCCCACTCTTTATCTGCGTTAAACCTACTCTGTATCTACGTTAAACCTACTATGTATCTATGTTAAGCCAACTCTGTATCTAAGTTAAACCTACTCTGTATCTTCGTTAAACCTACTCTATATCTACGTTAAACCTACGTTGAACCTACTCGAAATCTGCGTTGAACCTACTCGTAATCTACGCTGCACCTACTTTGCCACTTTTCAATTGCCCTACGGAGGAGTCTACATTAACTTCGCGTTGGGACTCCGGTGGAAAACAGAAGCAACTACTACTACTACTCAATCGTTTTTTATCAATCGAAATGTTGTAACGTCGAACGATCAATTTTTGATGTGCAATTGTATCCAGAATCATTACGTGTTCACCTCATAGGAAAAGCCGCCAGTACGTCCACTTGTAGTCAATTGTCTTTCTATCATGGAGCATAAACAAATTATCGTCAAATAACCTGCAGAGCATTTATATGAATAATTACACACCAATCTTGTGTTGTTACTTTGTGTGGAAAATATATTTATGGTCTGAACTCATGTGCACATAACTGTGAACGGTACTTTCACGCAACCTTTTTACCAGCAACGGTCGTGTCTATCTCCGTAAAAGTTCAACCTATTGCGTTCACGTACGTGCGTAATTACATAATATTTCAGTCACTGTTAAATTAATAGAGCTAAATCATAATCTTTTAGTATTTTGTAGCAAGTCAGCAAACTTTAATGTGTATGTAAGAACTACGTTCATTCTTTCGATATTTACCCATTGTTAGAACATTCGTATTGTGTTGTTCTTGAGCGGACATTTCTTCAAGTCTTCTTTCAACTCCCATTACGTACGTCTGTGTGACCGGAAGTATGACGCATGTAGTTACAACTGCCGCTCTGCTCTAGGAGCCAACTCAAGCATCAGTATCGCAGCACTAGCCTCACACACAAGTATGTAGGAGCAGCACTAGCCTCACACACAAGTATGTAGGAGCAGCACTTCCCGGAGGGTGTTTCGACCGGAAGGCGGCGCTGTACTCAGCAATATTTAAGACTCACCAACTTATCTCAGTTCCGGGGACAGTCTCATCTCGGAGGCAACACTGCAAATAAGTACTAATCTGTCTCGCGACAGAGGTAGTCCTAACCTCCTCCCTGTGGCAGTCACTTCACTGAAGGATTGAACTCTCGTTCATCATGGACTTTGTCTTCTGCCACGAACTGGACTCTCTCTAAGAATGCCGATCAAAACCCTAAATCCATCAACCCATCACTCAACCACCGCTATGACGGACGTAATTCACACACTCAACCACCGCTATGAAGTTATTCACGCACAAAAACGGCTCTGCCGTTTATAACTATCAGCCCTCGCCGTTCTTCTTGCCTCATAATTAAAGTGCATCATCAACTTAAAAAAATCGCTCAGCCCAGAACACCATCATCAATCGCATACAATAATCCGCTGCACCAAACATGTCGGACGTTACCAGCCTCCGCGTGTCCTGCGGAGCGAGCCGCAACCTTCGTCAGCCGCGTATACACTGTGTCGGTCATCACAACTACCTCGACCATGTGTGCCTCTCCGAACGTACAAATTACCTCTGCAAGCCGCGCCGAGTCAGGCAACGGAACAACTACCCATCGTCGTGAGTATATGTTCCACCGAAGGGTCCGTGTTATCCAATGGAAACGTGTAGCCATACACCTCCATCATCCCTATGATTTTTATCGTACGATTCACTCTATCACTATAATTATTATTACCGTGGTTCTGTCACACGCTAACATCGACTAGGGCCCGTCACCATTCTTTCATTCTCTCTTCTTTAACAGTCAATAATAATGAAATTAATGACATCATTGCTCAATAACAATTGATGGTGCGTTCACAATTATTAACATCAGTGCCATGTAGGGGTAGTTTAACATCAATGCCATGTAGGTCTATTTTAACATCAGTGCCATGTAAGTAGTTAATATAACGTCTAAAATGGCATTCTAGAGTCATTCGGGCGGTCTGGTAGGGGTTGACCGGAGTCAGCAGCGCAAAACGTGCAATCTAGAGTCAGCGGGCGGAAGGTGGACAGCGTGGAGGGAACAGGGGACTCATTCGGATGAACGGACAGCTTATATATGTTAATAGGTTATAATGTTAGTAGGTTATGTATTTTTATTTACACATAGATATTTGCATTTCAATGCTGGGCATAAAAATGCAAATATGCATTTTAAATGCTTGTCTTGTGAATGTTTTGGGGGATATTGATAACATACATTTATACGATCATTTTTTATTTAGAATAAATCTAACAGTTACATAATAATTTACATGCAGTTTTAAAGGTTAAACTCCACACAGTTCTTGCTTACACGAATGTGGATTTCCGGACACGTTCATAATGAATTTTTCAACCTTGGTATCATTTCTACGTCGTTCGATATTGATCAATTTACATGTGGCATAGATTCAATTAATTTATTGTTATTTTCTGCGATTGTTTTTATCAGTACCCTTACGCTCTATTTTACTTACTCCTGCAGTAACTCCTTTATTCATTTTCCTCTATTGCGAGCTATCGCACACATAGAAAAAGATGCCATATAAACAGGTGACTGAAACATTCCTTCAGAGGAGAAGATCCGTTATGGAATATTTTCATGATACAAATTATTTGCTCAGGGTGAATAGAATCGTCTTTATCAAGGGAAGCATTTCATTATAATGATCTTGTTTTGGCAAATTAGGTGAGGCTGTTCTTATCTGTTATTTGAATTGTATTATTTTCCATGACTGTTTTGTTCTTATTTATATGTTTTTGAGTGTATGTTTCGTTGTATATTTATGTCTGAATTATAATTCTATACATATTTTATGTACATATATGTTTGTATTTTTTATCTAGTTGGGGTATAATTGACTCATTCGGAAGTTGGTTGGATGCTTGATAATGAATTTAGACAACATTTTATGTTTTTCCATCTATCTATTTCATATGTATAAAAATATCTATAGGAATAGTACGGTTTATCAGTATGGCAGTTGACGAGTTGATGTTTGTATTTTGGATTGATGCAGCAGCTTCGTTACGAGATTCTGTAGACTCCATAACGCATTATCCACTTTTGAACTTGATATATCGGTGTTCCATTGACGCGGTATTCCAATAGCGAGAGTAGCTGAACGATATGGATGTATTGTACGTTATTGTATTGTGTTATGTATACTTAGTAATGATCGATTGATTTATGTTGAATTCGTAGTGTTTTTTTGGAGTTTTGAATTGTTATCTCATACAGTAATGAGATTTTTTAAAATGATATTTTAGGTTTGCAACGTCCATGTAGCACACTATTTCAGGCATAATTGGTCGGTTATTGCATCATTCTTCTTATTTCATTATATCGTGACCGTTTTCAAATCGATGAAGAAAGGAGAAGGCTCCTCCCTCCCCAAATCTTAGAAAGATTCTGGCTACGCGCTTGCTGTAACAAAATTGATAGTTGGCAACATCCTTGTAAATACATACTCGTGTTTTTGATGAGGATGATATAGGAGAACAGCAGTGCACTAGAAAGCCTTGACACTCTAATCTAATCTTTGAGAGAACAACGTGCAGATCATGTATCCAGTAGTAAATGGTTCCTCGTTGTCGACTCAGTGCCAATGTTGATAGCTTAACAACCAATAACTGATACGTACTTACTTGATTATATATATTCAAAGATTGTAACTGACGTCATGTTAAGGTTAGTTTCTGTATCGATAGGTTGTTATTCCATTGTTTACTTGTATTATGTGTTGCGTCCTGGATTTCATTCATCTTTTGCTCTCTTTCGTTTCTGTCGCTTTGATTGCAATCTTGCCATTCCTCTGAAAGTAATTCTTAGATCCTAATTGGTGATCATACTAGGAAAATTTGGATTTTTGTTTCTTGTGGTTGAATCCCGTGTTAGCTTACCTGGACGGGTGAATCCAGACGCCTTTTGTTGTAGGACACTTTGAGCAGTGTTAGACAGGTCACGTCGGCTAACCTTGTGATCGGACTCCGGTGAGTTTCGTTCAACGAAACCACCTTCCAATGGAACTCGGGGAGCATTGCCGTAACAATCACAAAATTATAATGCAAACCAAATTATTGGTTGCAACTAAAACGCAACTTATGCAACTTGTGCCTTGTAGCCGGGGCTTTAGAATTTTGCTACCGTATCCACCGCGTGTTGCAGAAGGCGACTAAAAGGGCGCTCCGTAGCCGGGAGTAGAATCGTGCTGCCGCAACCCCAGCGTGTCGTAAAAGGCGACTAAACGGGGCGGAGTGAAGGGGCTAAGAATCGCGTTCTCTGTAAAACCCTTCCTCAAAGACGGCGAGACGAGCGGGGGGAGGAGAGGCTCACGCCTCTCCGAACCCTATTGTTAGGGTCGCTGAATGTGCGTGGCTGTAGTACGAATGATGTAAAGAGGAAGGAGATTGGTGAGATGTTTGAGAGGAGGAAGTTTGATGTGTTAGCGCTGAGTGAGACGAAGCTTAAAGGCAAGAGCGAATGCGAGTTTGGTGTGGTAAGTGGAAGAAAGTCTGGTGTGGAGGAAGGTAGAGCACGAGAAGGTGTGGTCTTGATATTGAGTGATCGGTTGACTAGTAGCGCTACCGAATGGAAGGAGGTGTACTCAAGATTGATGTGGGTGAAAGTTAAGTTAGGCGTA
>SDVV010029218.1:0-11847 GCA_016164225.1 Gammarus roeselii
ACATTGATTCAATTTTGAGATGAAGTTTTTTACTTGCAAGTAGAATAAATAATTGCTTATCAGTGCTTAAATCAAGTAGTGTATGATTATCCTGAAAGACGGTGGTGATATTTTGATCATTCACTGTTATCATTGATGTTATTTGTACTAGAACTGATATAATCGTACGTTTCATCAATTAATTTGTAAGGCTGTTTCATTCGTTAAAAAAAGCTCTATTCATTGACACAATTGAAAAGCACTCTGCCCGTATTTTAATTTTTGTGGTAATTTGATACTCTTCCATAAGGTTCTTGCAACAAAATTGTTTGTTATTATATGGAATATTCCTAAATGACTCTTGAAATATATTTTCCGACGTATATCAAATAAGAACGGCCATTTTAATCCATTTCCCTAGGATATCCTGCAAGTATTCACAGAATAAGAATATTTCCATGGAATAGTCGGCGAAAAATTTCTGATACATGCATTTGTAAACGAAAATTCAGTGAGTATTCCCAAGTATTTAATTATTTTTCTTGACTGACAGGTCTAAATGTCCGGAATTATCTAATTCCCTTAGAATATCTAACAAGTATTGCTGAATTTATATGTTATCTCCCTTGAAGCTTCAGCGAATATCATCAGATTATACTATTTTCCTTGAATATTTAACAAGGATCCTCAGAAGATTATTTCTCTGAATTCCCCAGCGAGGCGTGAAGAAGAAAAATACTTATTCCTGGAACTCCTCGTCCCGCTCCTCACTTTGGTCATACTGCAAGCGTCGCCGCGAGACTTTTCTCACTTTAGTATTCTGTTTTATGCTCTTGACTCTGCGAACCTCTCAGGGAACCAACGAAAAAATCGTCATCTTGCCAGCTTACGTAAGACACTTAAAAATTATCCCCATAATATCTACTGTTCAATTGGAACGAGTTTTTCAATTGAAAGATTACACCAAATATTAGCTAGACGACAAAATGAACACTCCTCAATATTGTTTATCCTGTTTTGGCTTAGGTACTAAGATGTAATTTATTATTGTGAATGCATTGCAATCACAGTACAATAACCGCGCACTATTTTTTACGCTACGTGATTCGTTTTAAAATATTCTGTCGCTCGGATCATTCCTGGCACATGCTGTCACACAAAAAAATTGATTTCGAACACCTTTGTGGATTTTCCATGCAACGATTACTTTTCAATTCTGTCAGGCAGTCAGTGAAACGTACTTCAATTTGATCGCGATGTGAAAAACAATTTGCGTATTGGAAAAAAATGCGTAAGTTTCATGAGATAAAAGCAAGTGAAATAAATAGTGAACGAATTTTTTTTTTTCATCTGATCGTCTAATATGTGAGTTAGTCTTTCTTCTGCGACAAAAGAATTATCGATAAGATGTGTGCACACTCGATGATTTGGTAGATTATAGACCTTGGAACTAAGTTCACAAACTCCAAATTGATCATTAGACTCGAATAATTCCAGAAAGTTTGCTATTTTATGAAATTTGAGGTATCCTTCGCAAGCTCAGTTTAGATTGTTCAGCCGCTGTGAAATGCTGTCATTTAAGCTGACCCACGTACATTATGTCCTAAACGTATCGCATGGATTCAACCCTTCAGTGGGTTGAAGGTTCACCAGAGACGAATGAAATCGCTTTCGACGAACAGAGTTATTGTCCTTATCAAACTGGCATAAGGGGAGCAAAGACTCGGTGTCATCCTAACAATTTTGCTAGAGTTGTCGCCGTGATCAAATATGACTTGAAAATACTCGGTGTAATTTATACAATTTTGCTCGAGTTGTTGAAGATTTCACAAGAAATGGCATTGCCAAAACCAAGATTGAAGGACGTTCAAATTGAAAAAAAGTTTTCAGATGTAAATCAGCTGGTCAAACAAGAAATAGATGGAAATCGTATAAAATCTATCAGGCAAATTGCTCATAAGCTCCATCTATATAAAAAAACACCTAGTGAGATCCGACGAAATTAGTTGGAGATGAAACCGTACATTGCACCTTTGCCAAGAACTTACCGAAGACCACACGAATCAAAACTTGGTGTTTTGCCATTAGATTTTGGAGAAGAACATCGACCAACACAGAATAATATTCACGGATGAAAGTGGTTTCATCTGCGCTCACATCTTTGCTGGCATACACGTTGATATGGAGCGTCAAAACTTCACATCAATGTGGCGATTGTGTGTAGCAAGGAGCGGAATAGGCAATGTGATGAGCAGCAGTCATTGCTGATGGGACGAATTTGTCTCCTTTTTGTTTCAACGCTGGTGGTTCTGCTAACACCAAAAGTTACCTTGTTCTAGAAAAAAATCTTGCGGCCTAAAGTTGGAACAATTTTGTCTCGTTATTAAGACTTTTATCAACAGGATGTCGCTCTATGCTACTGTTCTAAGACTTTATTTTGCAGAAATTTCATCGAAAAGGGATTAGCCGTTGTTCCAATCGCCGGGGCCTGCGCACAGTCCCGACCTAAATCCCCTCTAGTTCTGGTTCTCTGGCTAAATAGATGATGTGATTCCTCTGGGAAAACCCACGGCCAACCTCCATTCCTTGTATGACGAGGACGGTTGATGAAAAATTGCGATTATGGTGGAAGGTCGAGCGCTTGAAGCTGTGGACAGCCTACGCCGCAGAGTGTCTTTGTGGGTCTTTGAAAAATTGTGAATTTCTTGGAGCTGAATTTGAAACTCCTGGTAAATTCGTTGTAATATAGCGTGAAATTCTCTTGTTTATCGTCATTTTCGACTATATACGAGAACCTTTTTTTTTTGATAAATGAATCCAGATTTCCAGGACACCCAACCCTGTTGACGAACGTTCAGGTTCACCCTGCGATCTGATGATTAAGTCTTGATCATGTATAGTTAAATGTGTATCAAATATTTAGGTTATAAAAAAAGCACAAATATGGGCAAAGTTTGTGACGTAAAACGTATCGTTTAAAACTTTTTTCCAGTGATGTGCTCACATTCTTATCATAAAAGGTGAAGTTCTCAATGCTAAATATTCATTGTTTTCCTTTCTACGGTACTTCATGAGGAATATTCAGTGTTTTCATTTCTACGGCAACATCAAACTTCCTCTAACGTTTTTATGACTTGATGGTATGTATAAAAAACTGTCAGCAGTTCACATTCAATGCACATTAAAGTATAAAACAAAGACAATTTAGTCACAGATGTATAAACTAAACCTTTACCAGATTATACGAATCTTCTCAATAATGTGAGAGTGCAGAATGTTGTGTCATTGTTGCCACACAATTTAGTGTGGTAACATTGTTTAAACGTCCATAAGCAACTCCCTTTTCTCCCAGTAGCTCTCAATAAAATAATACTGATCTTCAATGAAGTTCTGTGTAACAGTGAGACCTGCATTAAACACCGTCTAGAGACTGATAACCACAATTGAACGGGCGTGTATTTTCCCGCTGTCTCATCCAGAAGTCTGGCCTCGTTCCTCTTCTGGGTTTACGCGTTCTAGTTCGCATGTTTATGTCTGCCTCCCCAACAGGTTCAGTTTACGATTCCTGTGGGAATTGTTTGTCGAAGCACAAAAGACAGGAACGAATTCCGACTAGGACTGGTCCCTTTTTTATTAGACTAACCCCTTTTTTCCCCTCTTCTCTCTTCTGTTTACGGCGTGAATTTAATCACATTGTTTCACTTGGAAACGAGGAGAAATGTTCTGCTGCCGATCTGTCGTGTTAAATGTGTTGTTGTCTATCAAAGTACTGTTCACTGAAAACACGGAGATCATTTTTATAAATTAAAAATGTTCAAATTTCAAAATTATTTTATTGAATACGTTGTTCACAAACATTATACAATTAAAAAATAAAGCAGTTCAAGCCTTGAAGCTCTTCA
This sequence comes from Gammarus roeselii, assembly GCA_016164225.1. Lineage (NCBI taxonomy): Eukaryota > Metazoa > Arthropoda > Malacostraca > Amphipoda > Gammaridae > Gammarus > Gammarus roeselii. The sequence continues at coordinate 3,882 of SDVV010029218.1, forward strand.
AGTGCTCGTCAGGCAAGAATATATTGTGATACTGAAAATTGTCAGCGTAACTTGAAGTTATATACGGTTATATAGAATATTTATTTAGGCGAGGGTTTTACAGGCATATGGAAATTATGTTTCCAAAGCGGAACTTTATAAAAACGGTAGTTATTGGCCACCAACTCTTGTTATAATTGGCCACCAACGAGTGTTATTTACTGTTTCGCAATGCGAATGAATCGAGTGATAATAAACATTCCGTGTCGAGTTAAAGTTATAATTCCATTGTGTCCGTGATCGATGAGGCAATGTACTGCAATTTAGGTCACACGCAGTTCCCCACAATAGTTTTTAACCGTGATTTAGTCTGATTTGAAGTTTAATTTCATTAACGGACACACATATTACATTGTATTCAGCTTCGGCTGTTATTTTTGTCGGTTTCTACAGGATGTACTCTGAGCAAAATAGAGTCCTTTTGATCCTATGATTACGAATAATTTTCAGTATATAATAATCAGAAGTCCAGTTCCATGATAACGGCTACTTACAAACGAGAACCAGCGCTGACATGTCCGTTCATGAAATCAAAGACGACAATATTAAGTAACTAGTGGTTCAATACTAACTACCGACCTCCTGGTTACCTGCCACTACTTGGCCATTAGGACAGGGGATGCCTTGACTGCTGCCAGAATAATTTTGTGCCATCGTTTGGTGCAAATTATTTAGATTTAAATTAGGAGGAAAGATTTGAAGTTTGCTATTAAAGATACCCTATTTTGTAGAATCGTATCAAACCACCGTCTGGAAGTGGGGTTTCATTTCATAAACTGAGCATGTAAATTTCAAAGATCAAATGATGGTTATCTGTAAAACAACCTACAGCAAGAAAACTTGATGAAATTAGTTCATTTTTTTGCTGGTCTTCAAAAAATACGAAGCAGATCAACTTACCTAGAAAGTATTCTAACTTATTAATCATAATGATTGTTGTTGAATAAAGAATCCAATCAACTTCAATCGGATAAATGGAAAAGATAGAGAGAGGGAAAGTTAATGCATACGAACGAGGAAAATTTTAGGTATTTTATTTCGCAAATAATGTCTTTAACCCCACTAGTGCAGCCTGTGTAGCCTATTGCTTTGCATCCCCTGTAAGCCCACTAGTGCAGTCTGCATCGCCAATCGCTTTGTAACCCTTGTAAGCCCACTAGTGCAGCCTGCATCGCCTATCGCTTTGTCCCCCTTGTAAGCCCACTAGTGCAGCCTGCATCGCCTATTGCTTTGTAAGCCCTGTAAGCCCACTAGTGCAGCAAGAATCGCCTAACGCTTAGTAAGCCATGTAAGCCCTAGTGCAGTCTGCATCGCCTATCGCTTAGTAAGCCATGTTTCCCCTAGTGTAGCCTTCATCGCATATTGCTCGTAAGCCCTGTAAACCCAATAGTGCATCCTGCGTCGCCCATCGCTTTGTGACCCCTGTAAGCCCATTAGTGTAACCGGTGTCGCCTATCGCTTTGTAACCCCTGTAAGCCCACTAGTGCAGCCTGCATCGCCTGTCGCTTTGTAACCACCGTAAGCTCACTAGTGCAGCATGTGTAGCCTATTGCTTTGTAACCCCTGAAGCCCACTAGTGCAGCCTGCATCGTCTATGGCTTTGTAAGTCTTGTAAGCTCACTTGTGCAGCCTGCATCGCCTTTCGCTTTGTAGGCCCTGTACGCCGACTAATGCAGCCTGCATTGCCTGTCGCTTTGTCCCCCTTGTAAGCCCACTCGTGCAGCCTGCATCGCCCATTGCTTTGTAAGCCCTGTAAGCCCCCTAGTGCATCCTGCATCGCCTGTCCTTAGTAAACCCACTAGTGCAGCCTGCATCGCCTGTCGCTTAGTAAGCCCACTGGTGCATCCTGCATCGCCTGTTGCTTAGTAAACCCACTAGTGCAGCCTGCATCGCCTGTCGCTTAGTAAGCCCACTGGTGCATCCTGCATCGCCTGTCGCTTAGATGGCCCACTGGTGCATCCTGCATCGCCTGTTGCTTAGTAAACCCACTAGTGCAGCCTGCATCGCCTGTCGCTTTCCACAGCAGTTTCAATTCATCCCCATGTCCCCGGAGTCGTTTACTGCCATCGATTTTTAAAAGTTTTCGCAAACAAAGTCAACCTTGCAAGAGCAGTCGACCATGTCAGAGGAGTCGACCCTGTCAGAGGAGTCGACCATGTCAGAGGAGTCGACCCTGTCAGAGGAGTCGACCCTGCAAGAGAAGTCGACCCTGCAAGAGGAGTCGACCCTGCAAGAGGAGTCGACCCTGTAAGAGGAGTCAAACCAGCAAGAGGAGTCGACCCAGGAAGAGGAGTCGACCCTGAAAGAGGAGTCGACCCTGCAGACGGAGTCGACCCTGAAAGAGGAGTCGACCCTGCAAGAGGAGTCGACCCTGCAAGAGGAGTCGACCCTGCAAGAGGAGTCGACCCTGTAAGAGGAGTCAAACCAGCAAGAGGAGTCGACCCAGGAAGAGGAGTCGACCCTGAAAGAGGAGTCGACCCTGAAAGAGGAGTCGACCCTGCAGACGGAGTCGACCCTGAAAGAGGAGTCGACCCAGAAAGAGGAGTCGAACCAACAAGAGGAGTCGACCCTGAAAGAGGAGTCGACCCTGTAAGATGAGTCGACCCGGAAAGAGGAGTCGACTCTGTGAGAGGTGTTGACCTTGCAAGAGGAGTCGACCCTGCAATAAAAGTCGACCCTGCAACAGCAGTCGACCCTGCAACATCAGTCGACCCTGCAAGAGGAGTCGACCCTCCAAGAGCAGTCGACACAGTAAGAGGAGTCGATCCTGCAAGAGGAGTCGACCCAGTAAAGGGAGTCGACCCTGCAAGAGGAGTCGACCCTGTAAGAGGAGTCGACCCGGAAAGAGGAGTCAACTCTGTAAGAGGAGTCGACCTTGCAAAAGCAGTCGACCCTGCAAGAGGAGTCGACCGTGCAAGAAGAGACGACCATTGCAAAAGGAGTCGACCCTGAAAGAGGAGTCGACCCTGCAAAAGGAGTCAACCCTGCAAAATGAGTCGACCCTGAAAGAGGAGTCGACCCTGTAAGAGGAGTCAACACGGAAAGAGAAGTCGACCCTGTTAGAGAAGTCGACCTTCCAAGAGGAGTCGACCCTGCAAGAGGAGTCGACCGTGCAAGAAGAGTCGACCCTGCAGGAGAAGTCGACCCTGCAAGATGAGTCGACCCTGCAAGAAGAGTCGACCCTGTAAGAGGAGTCGACCCTGGAAGAGGAGTCGACCCTGGAAGAAGAGTCGACCCTGTAAGAGGAGACGGCCCTGCAAGAGCAGTCGACCCTGCAATAGTAGTCGACCATGTAAGAGCAGTCGAACCTGCAAGAGGAGTCGACTCTGCAAGAGCAGTCGACCCAGTAAGAGGAGTCGACCCTGCAAGAGGAGTCGACCCAGCAAAGGGAGTCGACCCTGCAAGAGGAGTCGACCCTGGAAGAGGAGTTGACCTTGCAAAAGGAGTCGACCCTGAATGAGGAGTCGACCCAGAAAGAGGAATCGACCCTGTAAGAGGAGTCGACCCTGGAAGAGGAGTTGACCCTGGAAGAGGAGTCGACCCTGCAAGAGGATTCGACCCGGAAAGAAGAGTCGACCCTGTAAGAGGAGTCGACCTTGCAAGAGGTGTTAACCCTGCAAGAAGAGTCGACCGTGCAAGAGGAGTTGACTCTGCAAGAGGAGTCGACCCTGCAAAAGGAGTCGACTTTGCAATAGGTGTCGACCCTGCATGAGCAGTCGACGGTGCACGAGCAGCCGACCATGGAAGAGGAGTTGACCTTGCAATAGGAGTCAAACCTGTAAGAGGAGTCGACCCTGTAAGAGAAGACGACCCTGCAAGAGGAGTCGACCCTCCAAGAAGAGTCAACCCTGTGACAAGAGTCGACCCTGTAAGAAGAGTCGACCCTATAAGAAGAGTCAACCCTACAAGAGTAGTCTACATTGTAAAAAGAGTTGACCCTGCAAGAGGAGTTGACCCTGCAAGAGGAGTCGACCCTGTAAGAAGAGTCGACCCTGTAAGAAGAGTCGACCCTACAAGAGGAGTATACCTTGTAAGAAGAGTCAACCCTGCAAGAAGAATCGACCCTGTAAGAGGCGTCGCCCCTGCAAGAGGAGTCGACCCTGCAAGAAGAGTCGACCCTGCAAGAGGTGTCGACCTTGAAAGAGGAGACGACCCTGCAGGAGGAGTCGACCCTACAAGAGGAGTCGACCCTTCAAGAGAATCAGGCAGTATTTATTTTTTATTTTGTTGTGTCTGCTCTGTGAGGAACGAAATTCTCTGAAAGACAACCGCATTTTTTTACTGTTTGAATAAATACAAATTGAAATAAATTTCGGCTCCCATTCCATGGTTACAGGACGCTTTCGCTTGTACTTCAATTCTCCTCATTCAGCGATGGAATCCTATTAATTGTTTTGGGAATATTCTCTTATTCACCTTGCGAAACAAAGTAAATAGCCGCTCGGTTCCTAATTGATGTGAACATTATTTGTATTCCATAGTGCAGACTTGCAAGGCTACTTCTCATCGACTTCGTACGCTCAAGTTCTCGCGTGGAAACTAAAAGTAATACCAGCAGCCGACAGAATTTTTATTTGCTTTTTTCTTCCTCAATTTGAGTTGAACTTGCATAAGGCTCTCTGTATTTTTTCCTGTCGTCAATAGGACAAGAAACTTCTGCCGTAGCTGTCATTGTTTTCTATTAGGTTTTTAAGGCTTTATAAATCCTCACAAGAATAGCAGACAACAGAAATCAGATTGCACGAAATATGCCCGAAAAAATTTCAACTCCAAAAATCATAAATAACATGACGCTGACTTCCTTTGTAACTGAATATTTAGAAGAGAGTTGATATCTATCTGAACTAGTAAAGAAACATGGATATGAAACATAATTTGTGTGAAAAAATGAGCTCTAAATTATATATAAGTTGATGCGAATTTTTCCAGAGACGGAGACCTTCACAAGAAGATCCAAATGTATTTTTGCCACCCAATAATTATTCGCTCGAGCTTTTATATTGCCAGGCTCTATCAGAACATATGATGGTTCCTCTCTCTTCCAGTGCCTCCATTAACCCCAATTAATTCATGCCATCCTCAATATGGTCATCCAACTCTCCGTCAGAGTCGACTTCGAAATGACAGGATTAAGCAGCTCTTGCCCCTCTAAATGGAAAAAGGCTAATGTTACCCCAATTTAAAAAAAAGGACAAAAAGTGTCCCGGCAACTACCGTCCAATTAGTCTCACTTCAGTCATTGGCAAGTTGATGGAAAGTTTGATAACGAGTAAAATTACAAAATTCTTAGAATCAAACAATGATTGGCGACTCCCAGTATGGCGTTAGACACAACCGTTCCTGTCTTACGGATCTGCTTCTCTTTCTCAGAAATATAATCTATATCCACGACACAAAATCTACAATCGATATAATTTACCTTGACTTTCAAAAGGCCTTTGATAAAGTCTCCCACAAGCGCCTAATTAGTAAATTGCACAGCATCGGTATTTGAGGCGAGCTTAGCAACTGGATAAAATGCTGGCTTAGGGACAGACGGCAGCGAGTTGTACTTAACGGAGCTTCCTGACCCTGGGGTAATGTTACAAGCGGCGTGCCTCAAGGATCCGTGATAGAGCCAGTTCTCTTTATGATATTCATTAACAATCTCGATAGCAACGTACTCTCAAACATTAGCAAGTTTGCAGACGATACTAAGATCGGAGAAAGAGTGCAAACTGAACTTGAGTGTCAGCAGATCCAACTAGACTGGAACAAAATTGTTGATTGGTCAGATAAGTGGCAAATGAAATTTAATGTAGACAAATGCAAAGTTATGCACGTAGGTCCTCATAACCCCAAAAACGAATATTCAACGTCAGGAAAGAAACTAATTCCCGTCACCGAAGCGAGAGATTTAGGTGTCATCATTAGTAACGACTTAAAAAGCAGCAAGCAATGTAACGATGCTGCCAAGAAAGGCAACAAAATGCTAGGTATGATATCCCGCACTATTTCGTACAAAAACCAACACAATATGCTAAAGTTATTTAATGCATTTGTTAGACTGCATCTTGAGTATGCCCTTCAATTCTGGTCTCCATTTATTAGAAAAACGTTATTAAACTTGAGAAGGTTCAGCGTAGAGCTACCAAACTCATCCCCTTGTTGCGGAATAAATTGTACGAAGACAGGCTTCGTGAACTCAATCTTTATTTGCTAGAGAAACGTCGAGTCAGAGGCGACATGATAGAAGTGTGGAAGATTATGAAGGGTAAGGAAAACGTCAACCGAGCGAGCCTTTTCACTCTAGATGCAAACGGAGTGACTAGGAACAATGGATACACAATCGTTGGGAAACGTTTCTGACTCGATATCACGCGCAATTTATTCACGTATAGAGTTGTCGAAGAATGGAACAAACTTCCAGCATAGGTTGTAAACAGCAATACAATCGGAACGCTCAAGTCGCGGCTCGATAAATTCTACATAAATCACCGATAAATAGCTAAGCCGTACCCTTCCCTGTTGTTATAAAAAAAAACAGAAAATGCAAACGAAGTTCTCATAGACGTTCTACTTCAGAACTAATCCTCTCGCTATCAAAAGGCAACCTAGTTTGGGCCAATAAGCCTCTTAGACGTTCTACTCCAGAACTAACCCTCTTGCTATCAAAAGGCAACCTAGTTTGTGCCAATTGGCCTGTTGTTGTCTTCATGCACTTGTAAACACTTGTAAACTCTCACGCCTGAGCTGGTTAACGCGTCTTTCTATCTCTATCAGTTACAACTCTCACCTCTGAGCAGATTAACGTGTATTTCCTTCTCTATTGGCTACAACACTCAACTCGGAGCAGGTTAACGTGTATTTCCTTCTCTATCGGCTACAACACTCAACTCGGAGCTGGTTAACGCGTATTTCCTTCTCTATCGGTTACAACACTCAACTCTGAGCAGGTTAACGTGTATTTCCTTCTCTATCGGTTACAACACTCAACTCTGAGCAGGTTAACGTGTATTTCCTTCTCTATCGGTTACAACACTCAACTCTGAGCAGGTTAACGTGTATTTTCTTCTCTATCGGTTACAACACTCAACTCTGAGCTGGTTAACGCGTATTTCCTTCTCTATCGGTTACAACACTCAACTCTGAGCAGGTTAACGTGTATTTCCTTCTCTATCGGTTACAACACTCAACTCTGAATAGGTTAACGTGTATTTCCTTCTCTATCGGTTACAACACTCAACTCTGAGAAGGTTAACGTGTATTTCCTTCTCTATCGGTTACAACACTCAACTCTGAGCAGATTAACGTGTATTTCCTTCTCTATTGGTTACAACACTCAACTCGGAGCAGGTTAACGTGTATTTTCTTCTCTATCGGTTACAACACTGAACTCTGAGCTGGTTAACGCGTATTTCCTTCTCTATCGGATACAACACTCAACTCTGAGCAGGTTAACGTGTATTTCCTTCTCTATCGGTTACAACACTCAACTCTGAGCAGGTTAATGTGTATTTCCTTCTCTATCGGTTACAACACTCAACTCTGAGCAGATTAACGTGTATTTCCTTCTCTATTGGTTACAACACTCAACTCGGAGCAGGTTAACGTGTATTTTCTTCTCTATCGGTTACAACACTGAACTCTGAGCTGGTTAACGCGTATTTCCTTCTCTATCGGATACAACACTCAACTCTGAGCAGGTTAACGTGTATTTCCTTCTCTATCGGTTACAACACTCAACTCTGAGCAGGTTAATGTGTATTTCCTTCTCTATCGGTTACAACACTCAACTCTGAGCAGATTAACGTGTATTTCCTTCTCTATTGGTTACAACACTCAACTCGGAGCAGGTTAACGTGTATTTTCTTCTCTATCGGTTACAACACTCAACTCTGAGCAGGTTAACGCGTATTTCCTTCTCTATCGGTTACAACATTCAACT
>SDVV010029219.1:0-11847 GCA_016164225.1 Gammarus roeselii
AACTTCTCATATTTAACCAAGTTCCTCATCTCGTGTAAACCAATTTTCCCGATCATCTGTTATTCCCTGACGTCATTACCTCCTGTCACCCAACATCACAACCGTCCTCATATTCACTCAAATTCTCAGCATTTTCCTTATCTGCTCAACTTCATGACCTTTCTACTCATGAAGTTCAGTCCAATTTGCCCCCAACGAACCCCACCCATCCCTCTCCTTCCCTATTCCTAAGTACCTCAGGCATCCGACACAAATACTGATTTACCTCCTCAGCCTGTCTGATAAATGGGGTTTTAGGCTGTTGGAGTCAGGTTCTCTCAGGGCGAATCTTTTGCCGTTTGGCCCTATAATATCTTCTAATAGAGCTAATGATGATATATGTGACCAGGTATATCTGTCGAGTCTATACCCTCCATGCAGGTGTTGTGTCGTCTATACCTTGCAGAGGCCATGAGCTCACAGGTTATAGCGTTGAATTTCTGATAGTGAAAGTCCCTAAATGTGTAGAAACAAAATCAACGCACAATATCACATTTATCCGTGAACGGACAAATTAGAACGAGCATAAGATCGTATATAAGGAACATTAGGAAATATTTGTTATACTGTTATATATTTAATATTTTGTAATTGACTGAGTGAGTGTTTAGTGAGCTATAACGTGGCGGTATTATGGGACCTAAATGCGAGAGTTGGGGACATGATGGCGGAGAATGTGACTGGAAGGTATGGCGTTCCAGATAGAAAATACAAGGTAAGTAACCTGATAGGTTTATGCATGAAGCGTGAACTGATGGATAGAATCAGTTTGTTGAAGAAGCGAGATGTCCACGGGACACACGGGTAAAGATAGTTCGAGGTGCAGTGGTGGATAAGCGTTGATGGATTTTGTGTTGATTTCGAGGGAAGTTGTGGACGTGCTTGTAAAGTGGGGAAGGGATGAAATGTGAGCAAAGAGTGGGAAGAGTTTCATCAGGCGTTGAAGGAGCTAGGAATATGTTATTGTGGGATGACAAGGTCTGGGAAAGTTGAGGAAGAATGGGAGACGTTCAGAGATTCGTGGTTGAAATGTGATAGAGATATGTGGTGTGCGCTGTGTAGGAGGCAGGGTTGCGAATGGTGGAACGACGAGGTTGAAGTATCGATGACCCAGTGAAGAGCATTTGATGAGTGATTAAAGGGGAGGTCGGTGGTGGCCAGTGACTACTACGCACAGGAAAATAAGTACACCCATAGAGCGCTACCAAACGGCTGGTTGATGTTTAGGTATCGCCTTAATGCAACATTTGCATTGATTGTGCACATGAGACCGAATTCACCCTGCATCTGTGATTATTTCTTAACATTTTAGAATGTTGACGACACCAACTAATCCGAACAAAAAATTCTACGCATTTGAGATTCACATGGCGACCAATTGAAGCGCAATATATGAGGCCCATTAATTATGCAGCCGCTGTTCACATCTAGATCAGATAATTGAAAGCAATATATCATCTGATCTAAGTGCAAGTGTCCGTTCCTTAGTGGTACACCACGAAGAAAGAAGCAGCGGGACCAAAGTTCGCAAGGAAAAGCAAAAACCAATCGACCAGGCATTCGGAACAAATAGAGGTTTTATGAAAGATTCGCCTAAACTGGAGCAATGGAACAGAATTCCACTCATTAACAACATATCAAGTAATATTCTTTGAACAGGGCGTGGCACAGTTGCACTTACAGTCACGAACTCAAACAAGAAACTAAAACATACAAAAAAATCAGGTAGCACTTAAAGTTGATAATAGTAAGAGCTCCACCAATAACATGGATTTAGCTAATCAAGTGCAAGAGTCGAGAAGATTGTCACGAAAAGAGATGGTATCACAGCACACGTGTACGAAAGCTGATGGCCAAAGCAAAGAGAGATACACACCTTGCTGAAGTGGAGAAGGCAAAACGTAATCCTAAGAAGACCTGGAACATCCTCTGGAATATTGCGCCCCTCAAGCAACAAAAAAGTCGATCAGCTACGCACACCCAGATAAAATAACTGAAACCTTCGACGATGTACTTGTCAATGTTAGAAAGCACACATGATGAGGTGGTCGGCGAAAGGAGTAAAATTCCTTCATGCATCAATGAAACCTGGGAGAAAATAGAGCCAACTAGACACACACCACCGTTCTTAAGAAATGCACCGCCTACGCAAGAAACATGATCACCCAAACCAGCAGGCGAAACAGAAATTGTCTCCGCATTAATTTGCTGAAAAATGATCGCATAACGTTGCCCTACCTAAAAGATGGGTTATTAATAATACTGCCATACCTCCAGCAACTCATCAACACATTTGTAGCAACCTTCCGTGAATATTTAAAACATGCTCTATTAGAGCGATCCATAAACAAGGAGAGGAGAATGATCACACATACCATAGACCATAAGTGTTCTACCTCTTAATTCCAAAGTCTTGGAAAGAAGCATATCACGACAACTCCTGGACTAAATACGGCATGAAAACCTCATTAATCACGAAAAGTCTGCTTAGAGGCACAAGACATCTACTGGAGACGCACTCGTCTACCTCCGAACTCGTCTACAAAACAATTGACAAAACTCGTCTCTCGTTAGTCATCTGATGATCCTCTCTGAAGCGTTGATAATGTACACCACGACATCTTGATAGAACACTCTCACTGCGGAAAATTCAAACCTCCACCTTTGAACGCTACTTCAGTTATCAGTCCCAATATGTTACGACATACAGATCAATTTCTTATTTTCTGGTACCTAACAAGTATTTTTTCTGCAATAACTTTAAGCCCATTGAAAGTGTTCCCGTGATGTATGCGAGTCAACGCTGTTTCTGCATCTTCCATCAGCTCTCCTCATTTGTTTGTCGGTCATATATTTTAATTTACGTTTATGTCAACAAGACTTCCTCAACTCATGTCTATCACTAACAGTAGAAAAAGAAACAGATCCTTGATACTGAAACACCACGGGGAAAAATTTTGCTCACGGCGGAAATTTCACAAAAAATGATCACGTGACGCCCCTGCTTAACAAACTTGGCAGGTTAAACGTGAACCAAAAACTAGAACTCAATCAAGCTACTCGTATTTGCAAAATTCAGAACAAGCTGGCATGTCCGAACGGTATCGTATTTTCAAATCACAGAGCAGCCCACAATCGGTCAGTGCGGAACGAATGCGACATTGACACCGAATCCAGATAATTAAAAGCTGGTGCAATAGCGTTTCCAGTCTCAGCCCTCAAAGTTTTAAACAATCTACCAGCTGACGTCAAAAATGTTACCAGTACATCTTCTTTCAGGAAAATTATGCCACTCTACTGCTAGCCCATCGGGAAGTGTTAGTAAAATAAAGAAATCGTAGGTGAAAAATATGTATGCAGCTGTAAAACTTGGTAGTGAAGGTACACCGGACCCTCACAACCGTAGAGGTTCCAAACCTGAACCACCTATACAACCTCGAACCTTCCCCATTGCGTTACAGGATTGAGTGCATTTTTTATGGACTATATGTTTTTAATTTTTAATAACTCGTTAGGATGTAATTCATATTAATATATTGGGTATCTTTTTAAGAAAGCAATCGGACCATGCCACTTGATATCAGGCGCGTAGCCAGAATTTTCCCAAAGTGGTAGACATCTCCTGACACAGGGTAGTCTGTAGGCTGGGTAAGTACTCGTGTCTTCTCATGTAAGCATTAAACAAAGGAAGAGATCCCTGAGCGGATACAAATTGCCAAGTTCAACTTCAAAAGTGGGAAGAGAGAGATGAAAGTTTCACCCTCGAGGAAATTAAGCACGTGCTTAACAAACTGATGGAAGAGAAGCGACGGGTCCTGACAGTATCCCGTACGAGATGTTTAGGTCAAGGGAGTGGGGAGAGATGATAGAGGGGCTTAGAAATCTTTTCGGCACTATTTTCATGGACGAGAGGGTTCCGAAAGAATAGGTTGAAAGTAGGGAGAAAACTTTTGCACAAAAGAGACCACAAGAAAAAAATAGGAATTATGAAAAAATGCATAACACTGAAAAACGGCATTTGGAAATTGAGAAAAATTCTGCTCAAATCTGTACGATAGAATGGCGGGTGCTACAAAAGAGGTGGGCATCTTGGGGGAGAATCAAAATGATTTCGGAAAGAATAGAAAGGGACAGATAACCTGTGCATCGTAGGGGAAACAATAGGTAGAGAATAAGGGAGGGACAAAAGATGTACCTGGGTTTCCATGAAATAAAGAACGCTTATGATAGAATGGTTAGGGACACTGTGGAATATGACCAGAAACCGGTGAATATTATCAAATCCCAGTATAATGAACCACGAGCTTATTTCACCCTGGAGAACCATGAAATTGACTGGGCTCGTAGTAAAAGAGGAGTCAGGCAGGGCTTTATCCAGTCCCCTTTCATGTTCAATTTATATACAGGAGATTTAGCGGCTAGGATTAGGCAATCCGGTCAAGGGATGAATTCGACCGTGATGGCATACGGGTAACGGACCATAGGATTCCACTGTATGCTGACGACATTGTCTTAGTGGCAAGGGACGGAGAAACTTTCCAAAGAATGTGGACATCAACGACAATTTGGGAAGAAAATTTGGGGTCCACTTCAGCAAGGAAAAGGCTAGGTCATAAAGGCTGGTGGACAAGGTGAAACGTGCTTCACGATAAGAGTAGGATAAGGCAGCTGACAGGGGTAGAAATAGACAGGATAATAGACTATGAATTTCTGGGGATATCACTGGCAGACTCTGGCCAGGGGAAGGCTAAAAGAGAGAAAGAGATCAAGGCCAGGCAACAGTGGGGTAGACGGGTCAGAATTAACAGGTATAGAGCTAATGAACACGAAGTGATGTTGGTCTTTGGAAAGGGGTGACGATCCCTTGCATTATGTATGACGTGGAGGCGCTAGGTTACGCACAGGATGAATTGGAGGGGCCGGAGAAGACTTAAAATATGACAGGGAAACTGGGTCCATGGGGCGAAGGGCTTTGTCTCGACTGGAGTGATCAAAGGGGAAATAGGGTGGAGCTTCTTTGAGGAGTGGGCAACAAAGTTCAAACTAAAGTATAGGATGCGTTTAGATCTAATGGACGAAATAGGTAGGTGAAGAGGGGATATAGAAGGGGGAAGTGGGAAACAGCATGACAGAGGGACAATAAAAAGGTGGTGAAGAAGTTGTGAATGGAGCAAGCTAAAGGATCCTGAAAGATAGAATTGAAAACTTTGTGCTGGGTAGATGGAGAGTAGGGAATAAGGATGACCTGAGAAGTAGAGTGAGGAATGTATGGCAGGGCAAGATTTACCGGAGAGTGAAAAGAGTTGGTCTGAGATGGTAGAGACAAGGAGCAGATGATAAAATATCACGCAGCATGTACAAAGGAAGCTGAGGCCAGCAGATAATAGAATGATGAGTCGGTTTGGGTCTCACTGCTTGTCAATGCAAAAACAGAGAGTTTGGATGTGCAGGTCAGGATCTTCAAGCTGAATGGATTTGGAGATTGATGTGGTGTCTGTGAGGACCAGGCCAGGAAGCAGTAAGAATCTTCTGCTCAGATGTGAAGAGAATTGACCGATGCAGTGAAGGCTGAAGTGGGGAATGAGGTGCGGGATCATTCGGGGGAAAAAATGGCGGATAATAGAATGGCACTACTACTGGGCATGGGAGACAGGAACCGCCAGAGATAACGGGGGGAACTAATCGGTTCCTGCCTAAGGTGTAGGGAAAGAGGGGAAAAGGACAGGGGGAGATCGAGACTCCTACCTGTCAGCTGAAACTCGCCACCCTCGCTCAGGACCGACTGCGCGGGTATTTGCTGATATCGTAGGTTACCTTACCAGCTATCTGAAGGAGGTCTGTTGTCCCCTTTTTATCCTTAGTTTTTAATTTGGTTGGCATCACACTTAACGGCTCCTTCGGATCATACGCTCTCGTGTCCTCTTTCCTTTTGATTTTTTTTTCAATGAGCCTTAATTTATGATTTTATATTGAGGTAAGTAGGTTTTATGTTGAAGCGTTATTTTGAAATATGTATTTGCTCATCGCGAGGGTCAGCTCTACTACAACAACAACACAAAAATGTAACCTCAGCTCATTGTTATTATACCGTTCCCAAGTAGCAACAGCCCTCTAACCAGCTCCAGGAGCATAGTCCTAACTTCCCTCCGAATGTTTCCTGGTGTTGTGCACTGGTGATGATAACGCTTGAATGATTACATGTATTTGGCAGGGATGAAATGTCACGGTAACATTAGGCAATTGTCAGTGCACACGTTACCAGTGGCCACTTGTTAGGGTAATGCAAATGTTGGGTACAAGTCCAACCCTGTTTTCAGTGCGTATAGATAGAAAGAAAAAAGAAGTGAAGAGTGTGGTGAGGAGTGCAGAGAGGGACGTTGATGATAGATAGTATCGCTGTTTAAAAATAAATACATCAACTCAAGAGGAATCAGTTTGATGTGTGTGGTGGGTAAGTTTGTACCGGAGGGTGCTAACCAAGAGTATTAGAGACAGTACGGATATTACGATGGGCGAGGAATAGTGTGGTTTTAATGGAAGTTGAGTTTGAGCCAATTAGATATTTATAGTGAGACAATTCTTTGAGAATTACTTTGCGAAGGGAAACGATGTTAACTGGACCTCAAAGGATATGTAAAATGCCTACGAAAGGGTGAACCGTGCTGCGTTTTTACGGAATGGGTGATTTTTTTAGAAGTGGTCCAGAGTTTCTATGTTGGCAGCCGTGCAAGTGGGAAGCGAGTTGAGGACTTGGTTGCCGGTGAAATTGGGACTGAGACATGAATGTGTTATGTCTTCCTGACTGTTCAAGCTCTACATGATTGGAGTGGTCAGGGAAGTGAACGCGAGTGTATTGGGTCGAGGCTTTGTGTTGTTTGGAGCAAATGAGCGGAGTTGGCAGTTGAGTCAGTTGCTGTTTGCGGATGAAACGGCACTGGCGGCAGATTCGAATGAGAAGTTTTGTAGCCTGGTATCGGTGATCGGTAGAGTATAAAAGAGGAGGAGTCAATGATGTCCTTAATGGGAAGTTATTCAAGGAAATTCAGTGCTGTAAGTACTAAAGCCCTCATTGGAAGAGACTACAATAGTGAAAATTGTGGGAAACTTTAGAGTGACGAAGGGTGTAAAGTGTTGGGTGCACTGAAGTGTGTAATGAGCTGTAGGATATTGAATATTGAAGCTAAAAGATGGCGTAGGAGGGGGCAGGTGCCTCAGCTGCGCTCTACGGAGCTGAGGCGTTGGGGGCGGGAGCGAAAGGGACTTAATTTCAGCCCTCTAATGACAAAAAGTGTGAGTCGCGAGGTGCAACCCGGACAATTATAGAGCTGAGGGGCTATGTTTGTTATGTATGTAGAGTGCATGAGAGGAGTGTGATGTGCGTCTTGCCTCCTCCCCCCCCCCCACCTCCTCTTCTGGGAGATATGACCTTGATTTTGTATCTGTTTAAACAATTCACTACGTGGAACCTTAACATCTTAATTTGTCGATTATGAACCAAAAATTTCAATGGTTGATGACTGTATAAAGTCTACGCTGTAAATGATACTCGTCAGGGGTGTGTAATATTCGTTGTTAACGATGCTTGATTTCGATCTTTAACTCTCTTCTTCATACAGGAATGATTTTGAAATTGATGAGCGTTCAATTGAGGTGTTTATATCGCCACTGTGAGTTCACCACTCCTTGTACACGGCGTCTCAGCTGCAGGCGAATGTGATAGGAAACCATTCAAGTTGAAAGTCTCCACGGTTATTTTTTGTGCAAAACGGCGCCTGTTTTTTGCTTGTTCATTAACATCGGACACCGAACACAGTTCTGTTATTGGCTAAAACAAGGCCTTCGATCAGCAAATGTCTTCCGCTGTAACGAAGATCCGTAAACTAAGACGCCACCAACCAACAGTTTTCGTCTTCGTACGAATAGCATCCAGGAACGTGTTCGTTGTTGAGACATTCTGCCTCGTGTCTGTCTTCCTAATTAAAGAGCGACCAGGTTACTGCGCTAACACCGGTCCCCCGATATCTATTCAAATGAACAGGGACTGTTTTATGTGGTTCTGTTGCAACAAGATATCTCCATTGTCATTCTCTCTTGATCTTTAAATTGGAACGCGGAGAAAGGTTTGTTCTGAGGACATTTAACGAATATACAAGGGATCGAATGTTATACAAGAGTTATCCCACGGGCAAATAGTTACACAGTTTATAACAAGAATTTACAATTTACAATCCGGGTAAGACAGTAAGATCAGGGTAAGATAGTAAGACTTTTTATTTTTTTCTAATGTCACTTACTAACTTGTCGTTAATATAATCTGAGAGATCAAAAACATTGTTATCCTATCTAAGTTAATAGGTCCAGAAACAAGTGGAAAACACTTCGACAAGTCGACACCCAATACTAATTTATATGATAACATTATAAACAACGAAAATGATCACATCATCCTATATCTCAACCATGTCCAAATCTGTAACAGTCAAGTATCACATGTCGCTACATCTCAACCATGTCCAAATCTGTAACAGTCAAGTATCACATATCGCTACATCTCAACCATGTCCAAATCTGTAACAGTCAAGTATCACATGTCGCTACATCTCAACCATGTCCAAATCTGTAACAGTCAAGTATCACATGTCGCTACATCTCAACCATGTCCAAATCTGTAACAGTCAAGTATCACATGTCGCTACATCTCAACCATGTCCAAATCTGTAACAGTCAAGTATCACATGTCGCTACATCTCAACCATGTCCAAATCTGTAACAGTCAAGTATCACATGTCGCTACATCTCAACCATGTCCAAATCTGTAACAGTCAAGTATCACATGTCGCTACATCTCAACCATGTCCAAATCTGTAACAGTCAAGTATCACATGTCGCTACATCTCAACCATGTCCAAATCTGTAACAGTCAAGTATCACATGTCGCTACATCTCAACCATGTCCAAATCTGTAACAGTCAAGTATCACATGTCGCTACATCTCAACCATGTCCAAATCTGTAACAGTCAAGTATCACATGTCGCTACATCTCAACCATGTCCAAATCTGTAACAGTCAAGTTCGGACGTTGTCGAGAGACAGAATGAACACTACAGAGCAACATTGAGACATTTTCGGGCTAGGAAGATAATAAACAGAATTCTTTAATTCGGGACTCAAATACGAGAGACATTGTGATGGTAACCCTAGGAGAGCGAGCTCTAAATCCTAACACAGCTGAAATGGCTACTAAATTAGGTTTAGGATCTATTATAACGGTGTATTTTACAAGGTTATTATCAGTTCTTGCCCAATGATTGTGTGCATACGAGATTTTCCTAATCGATTTGACTAGTTCAAGATCATGGGTGCTGTAACATATTTTTTATTGTGTACAGAGCAATTTGGAAGGTACATTGGTAATACAGATTCTGGATACTCGTGGTCTTACAATGCTGATTATCGTGAGAATTGAGTTAAAGATTATTTATATTTAGCTCTAAAAGTTTTTTCTTGCAGTACAAACCATTTTTCACGTAATATTTTTTTCTGCACCCTACCAGGCTACGATTTTGTAAAGTAAGAATTCCTGTAAGAACTTCATTTGAATGTTCCTAAGCACAGATTGAGTGAGAATTTATTTAATTTATGAAAGATGTCTACAGAACTTCAAAACGTACATGGAATGTTGTCGACGTGATTCTTGAATGTTTGATTTTTATTAAAATGTAGGGCAAAAAAATTGCGTTGTCTGTCTAATGAATTCCATCGTTACCCTTCTTGTGTGAGTGGTACATTGATTTACCGTCTATAAGAGAATAATACGTCATTCGCTTTTCAGTCCTTAGTAGCGATTCGATTCGCAGTGTCACTTATTTACAAATTGACGTCCCTTGATAATTGGGGCAGCTAATTCGTTTATGGTGTTTGAAAGAGTCTAGCAGATAAGGAACAATCATCAGAAAACAATATTTATTCGAAAAGAACGATGCGTCCATCTTCACACAAAAGCTCACCGTGACTAACATTGAGCATCTTAGATTGTGTTCCGTTCACTGTTACGTATGGCTTACGGTTTCACCGTAACTTACGTCATACAGTTTCACTCCCACGTATGGCATATAGTTTCACTGTTACGTACGGCTTGCTTACAATTTCCCTGTTACTTACGGCTTACAGTTTCACTGTTACGTACGGCTTACAGTTTCACTGTTACGTACGGCTTACATTTTCCCTATTACGTTCAGCTCACAATTTCACTGTTACGTATACCTTAGAATTTCACTGACATGAAATGAGTAAATCAATAGCGACTCATCTTATTCCAAAAGGCCTGAGTTTAGATTACAATATTAAATGATCAACTCAGTCAAAGGCCTTCCAAAAGTCCAAGAATTGAGGAAACACTTTGTTGTTCGAATATGTCTGTTTATGTCGGTACAGTAGCAGAAGAAAATCCGTTTATAGTTTGTCCTTCACCTAAAAAACAAACAAGACATTTCCTACGTGGAATTTGACTTTTTATAGAAATTTATAACGGAATTATATCGAGATTAAACCTCTTCGTGAGTAATTACAATTAAATTTCCAATGAGTTCAAATATTGAGCGGAAGATGATCATTGATTATTTTTCTTAATCGTCAATCTTAAACGAACTTTCTTTTGCTAAAGTACTATCGGTTACAAATATACAAACAATATTTTTAATTTTGCGTTTTATTTAAACTTCATTTGAATCAATTGTATGTAGTTGGGAATTTTTTTATTGTTGTATGTCTGCAACCAAACGTCTGGAGGAAATACTATTGTGTAAATACAGACTATAAAACATTCAATCTCGGTGCAGGGTTGTCGAAAACAAAACGCGAAATTATAAATAAGGTCTCTATCTTTGAAACCGATAGTACCTCAGATTATTTACAATAGCTTGAAGTGTATTTTTATGGATTGGAAGCCATACTTCTCTTCTTGAAGAATTCTGCTCTCATTCATGTAACGGAATGGTCGTTTGTGAACCGTTTTTTACGAATATTTTGAAAATACGAGTTAAAACAGATGGAGTCTACAATTTCTAATATCAATGTTGCCGCCGCCTTTGCAATAACGCCACTGTAAATGTTTAGTTTGTGAACATTTCTTCGTATAACGGACTTGTTTGCATGGACGCTACGATTGGATATAATTTATATAAATTTTCTTCATGATACTGATAAAACAGCTATTGACATTGCCCGACTCTTTAATTTAGATACATTATAATTGATGTGCAGACTTGAGCAATAACGGATGAAAAATATATGGGAATAACAAAAAAATATTGACTGAAATAAGGGGGGAGTAATGAATCACTGGTTCACTTTTATGTAACTTATTTACAAGTAGGTACGGGATAGAGTGAGGCCATTTGGGTGTTAGGCCAAGACAGGACTGGCTTTATCCTTCAGTCCCTTCACTATGACCGACCTCGCCGTACACATCTACGTAAATCATGCATCACTCATATGTTTGTTAACAACACTCCTTCTAACAAGGGTGGCCAGAGTGATGAACCTGCTCAGGTCGCTGAGGTCTAGTCGCCGCCTCTGGGGACCCTCGCGAAACGTTCTGGCTGAAGCAGAGGCTAGGACTGGCTGTGCAACGCGGCAACGCTTTGAGTGTACAATTAGCATGTAAGCCTATCAATTCGGGGAGTTATAGATCGGATCTTTGTTAAGGTAGAGGGGGTAGGCCGTTACTCCAGCAGGGCTGGAGGCGGTAGTAGTATGGTTGGATGCCACAACTTCTGGCGAGTGTTGGGGCCAGGGGTCTCCCTACT
>SDVV010029220.1:0-11847 GCA_016164225.1 Gammarus roeselii
ATATATAACAAACAAAATCTAGCCCATTAGCCCTGAAGGGTCCCGTCAGGATTCTACCACTCACATACTGCGGTTCTCGGGGTAGGCCCGCGATCAGTGTCAGCAGCTGGACCTAACTATGTAAACGCTAGAAGTCTCCGAGAAAGGATCGACGAATTGGGAAAGTGTCAAATTACACCAGCTTACCGTCCCCCCAGAGCATTGCTCCAGATGATATCGATCATCACAACACCCTCGTCGATACCGTCACAACACAATGCAGTGTTGTGGTTGGAGAGCTCATCATTTTGTGACTCTACCCACAATCATCCATTCCCATTAAGGCCTTGAACCTAATCTAATGGACAGCGAAGAGACTCTTTCATGAAAACGGCTCAAAGTTGTTGCGTTCGCTAACAAGCCTAAACTGCGGATTTTCTCCAGCAGGTCGTGATTTATTTTATGCAATAATTACCTTAACTAAATATCTAGTCAATTGTTCGATAATGTTATGCGGTTACGTATTGTTTTTGTACCAAGATAATGGGAGTGTTCTCACAAAATAAAGACATGCAAGCTGTTGCGAACAGTATATTCAATACTAATTTGACTCTGTATACTGGCTCAGAATGTAAATCTCGCCCACACCGAGGTAACTGGGAAAGACTTCAGGATTAATGTAGATGCTTAGTGTTAAAAGAGAAATCGAAAAAAAACTAAAGTTTATTTTGTTTTTGATGATCTAAATATTTTGCCGTCAGAAAGAAGCAAATATTGACAATAGTAGGCATAGAAAAGAATGCTGCTTGCCTCGCGAGTTGGTGGCCTCTCGCTTGGTTGCGAGGGGTAGAAGGAGCAGATTTATATGACAGTGACCCAGAAGGAAAGAGCTTGTGAGGAGTGGCTGCTGGTGAGGTCGGAAGTGGCCTTTAGCAACTATAGAAAGAATAGAGAAGAGGTGACGCTTGTGGTGAAGTAAGCAAAGGGGACGCTGATGAGGTGAGCAAAGGGGAACGCTGAAGAGCAAAAGGATATTCTGGAAAGAGGTGGGAGAGGGGGAGGTAGGGTGCAACGGGAAACGAGGATGTGCTGAAAAATGTAAACGGCCAACAGTTGTTGGGAAATGTTGTGTACGGAACAGGTCTGTTGAGTATTTTGAGTTGTTGAATGATGAGGTGACCACAGATATTGACATCGATTATGTGGGTGATGGTACATGGGTGCCATTTTTGGGAGTGGGAATTGTATCAGAAAACTAAGGGAGAGGAGCTCAAGGCGGGAGAGGGAATGAGAGAAAGCAATGCTCCTGGTTTGAACGGTGTTACTACTGAGTGCCTAAAGGGGGGTAAAGTAACCGTAGTCGATTGGTTGTTGAGGATGCTACATCAGTGTTCTGTGTTGAGCGAGGTGCACCTTGAATAACGGAGTGCTCGCATTGTTCCACATTGTAAAGGCATAGAAGTTAAAAATGATTGAAGCAACTACTGATGTATCAGTTTGCTGTGTGTGGTCGGGTAAGTCGTACGGGAGGATGCAAATGAAACGGATTGGAGACAATAAGGATGGAGCAATGGACGGACAACAGCGTGGCTTTAGGAGTGATAGGGATCAGATTTTTTCTAAAACTAATACGGTGTCTGGTCTTGTGGGACACAAGATCAGACACCGTTTTAGTTTTAGAATACATTTGTTAGACCGCACCTTGAGTATTCTCTCCATTTCTGGTTCCCATACCATAGACAAGACGTTATTAAATAAGAAAATGTTCAACGTAGAGCTACCAAATTTAACCCTTCGCTGCGACAGACTACTTGAACTCAACCCGATTCGCTAGAGAAACGTCGAGTCAGAGGTGGCATGGTCGAAGAGCGGAAAATAATGAAGGGTAAGGGAAACATCGACCGAGCGAGCCTTTTCACTCTAGATATAAAATGAGTGACCAGGAATAATGGATATAAAACCGTTGGACAGCGTTTCACATTCGACAGCACGAGCAATTCTTTCCACGCATAAAGTTGTCGAGGAATAAAACGACCTTCTAGCGGAAGTTGTTAACAGCGATACAATCGAAACGTTCAAGTCAGAGTTCGACCAATTCTTCCAAAGTGGTGCTAAGTAGCTCCCAGTTGTAGCACGCTCACCAGCATATTTGTGAGAAAAAAACTGTGTCTTGTATTGACGCCAGTACGGTTATAATAGTGCCCTGCATAGGCAAGAGCACGTTCAAAAGGTGCCCAGCATTAGTACCTGCTCGCTGCGAAACGGTGTCCAGCAATGACGCCGGTCAGTATTGGTTGAACCAGGAATGAGACTGACAATAACAGGTCAACATCGTGAGTCGGTGCCCTTTTTTTAAGGTCCTGATTTGAGTTGCTTCCAGTATAATCGTTAAACTGTATTTCCTACTACAATTTTCCTTTTTCTGGATCTTTATAAACCGAAAAAACACAGACAAATGATGCTCTCTTAGACGTTCTACTCCTGAACTAATCTGCTTACTATCAAAAGGCAGCCTAGTTTGGGCTAAAAGTCCTCTTGTTGTCTACCTACACTTGTAAACACATGTAAACACTTGTAAACACTTGTAAACACTTGTAAACGGCTTTAGCTAGCTGGTTCACTCCTGCTGCATCATAATTGCCCGGATCTCACACCAATCCATTCCATGCCCTCTCGCTACCTTCACACTAATGTCTCTCCTCGCTATAACATGCTTCACGCCTAAACCCCTCCCCTCATTTTAATATGCCTCTAGGAATACGTCCAGTCACCTCCGTCTTCATCACCTTTTTCAGCAGTCTTTCATCATCTATCCTCTCCATGTGCCCAAACTGCATCAGTCTCATTCGAACAACGTTATTATCCGAGCATTCGAACAGCGTCAATATATTCAACCTTCTTCCTTCTTCCGTCCTCTTCTCCCCACGTCTCAGCTTCGTAGAGCACATTCGTGACAACTACTCCCTTAAGCCACCCTTCTATGCTCCCCTCATCCAATGTTTAACAGTTCAAAACGCTCTTCAATGCACCTAAAACTTTACACCTTGCATGCACTCAAATATTAACTCCGTTTCTAAAAGTTTAGTTTTCTCAACATGAGAACAATATTAATGAAAACTACAATTTTGCTTCAAAAACTCTCCATTTAGGCGGACTCTGATTCCGGTAGCCACGACAACTCCTTCGTCGAATTGGCCACCAGTGCCATATCATCTTCAAACAGCAACTGACTCAATTGCCAACACAGCCCATACCGTTAAAACATATCTAAGCCTTGTCCCAGCTTACAAGCACCTACCTGACTACTCCATCCATGCAAAGATTGAACAAACATGAGACATAATGAAACATTGTCATAGTTAGTTTCCTTGGGAACCAAACACTCACCACGCTCTCTACTCCGGCACCTGCTCTGCTGCCAGCAAAGAAACTGTGAAGCACATTTAACAAGTGGCCTACAACTCCAAACTCAACACCCTCCGCAACGACTCGCTATCATCCCTATCGCAGGCCTTTTACAGATTCATGAAGCCCCAGAACAAAACCTTACCCTACTCAAGGTAGTTCTCACAGGCTTGTTTCACAGCAGAAATTTAATCTCTATCACTCCCTCAGCCACGCTGTTCCTCGTCCATCATTGCTCAATCCTTATTGTCTCCAATTCTGCTGATTTGCATTCGCCCGTACGACTTACCGACCACACACAGCAAACTGCTATATCAGGAGTTGCTTCAATCATTTTTAACTCCCATGCCTTTACAAAGTGGAGCAATGCGAGCACTCCGCCATTCAAGTGGCCCCACGCTCAAAACAAAACACTGATTTAGCATCCTCAACAACCAATCGGCTACGGTTACTTCACCCCTCTTTAGGCACTCGGTAGTAACACCGTTCAAACCTGTAGCATTATCTGCTCTTATCCCCTCTCCCGCCTTGTGCCATCCTCTTCCTTAGTTCCGATACAATTCCCACTCCCAAAAGTGGCATCCATGTACCATCACCCACATAATCGATGTCAATATCTGTGGTCACCTCATCATTCAACGACTCAAAATACTCAACAGACCTGTTCCGTATAAGACATTCCCCAACAACTGTTGGCCGTTTAGATTGTTCAGCACCCTACCTCC
Organism: Gammarus roeselii; assembly: GCA_016164225.1. Taxonomy (NCBI): domain Eukaryota; kingdom Metazoa; phylum Arthropoda; class Malacostraca; order Amphipoda; family Gammaridae; genus Gammarus; species Gammarus roeselii. The sequence continues at coordinate 4,110 of SDVV010029220.1, forward strand.
CCCTCTCCCACCTCTTTCCATGATGATGTGAGCGTTCCCCTTCGCTCACCTCATCAGCGTCCCTCTTTGCTTACCTCATCAGCGTCCCCTTTGCTCACCTCGCCAGCGTCCCCCTTTGCTCACCTCAAAACATGCATCACCTTTTCTCTAGTCTTTCTATAGTTGTTATAGGCCACTTCCGACATCGCCAGCAGCCACTCCTCAAAAGCTCTTTTCCTGTGGGTCACTGCCATATAAATATTATCCTTCTATCAATCGCAACCCTCCCTTCAACACCTGCCCACACAGTGTGAACCTCACACATTTCTTTCGCACATCTCCACAACTCTTCTCTGAACGACTCTCATTCTTCATCAGTATCACCAAGACCTTGCCCTCTCACATTGTCAGATTCATATTCAAACCCTTGCTGGAACTTCTCAGCTCTGCTTGACTTATTCAGTTCACTTATCTCTCTTCTCCTCTTCCTCCCCTACACTTCTGTGTCCTTTCCACCTCTGCTTCTATCTTAACACAAATCTCCTCGCAAGCCACACAAAATCCCTCAGCGTTTTATCCCAAAGTGATCCACGGACCATCTTTGTCAGGGTACACTAACCCTACAGGGTAAAACGGATAATTTAATAGGTGACGTCAGAATCACGTGGTCCGACATCATGGCCCCGCCCTGCCTGCCCGTTTTACCGTGTAGTGTTAGTGTACCCTGATCTTTGCTTCTTGAACAAACTGTTTTCCAGCACCAGCTCCCGCTGTACGCACAACCCTATCAGATTCCCTCCACTGTTATTTCTACCTGGAACGGCATACCTCCCTACCACATTTTTCACCACAACATCTTCAACTTTTCGCTGATAGGTCTCCCAGTACTCTCACTCAGACTAATTAAAAAATGCGCCCTCTTCTCCTCACTTCTCTCGCCACCTGGTTCGTAACCACTCACAAACGGTCACTTCTCTCTACCTAACCTAACCTTTATCCACTCAATCCAGAGGACACTTCTTTCCACTCCTTATCGCCAATAGCCGTCCGACACCTTATAAACACCTGATCTTCTTGTGCCCAACCTTCTTCCACACCTAACTTCCTACCACTTAATACAAAATCTCCAGGTCCAGACCAAGTTCATCCTAGAGTTCTAAAAGAGACTAGAAACGAAATTGTCGAACATGTAGCAAACATTTTCACCCAATCTCTCACAACTGGCACCTGCCCCTCTAAATGGGAAGAGGCCAATGTTACCCCAAGTTTTAAAAAAAGGGACAAAAAGTGTCCCATAAAAAAACACCCAATTAGTTCCACCTCAGTCATTAGCAAATTGATGGAAAGTATGATAACGGATAACATTATAGAACTCTTAGAATCAAAAAAATTGATTGACGACTCTCAACATGGCTTTAGACACAACCGTTCCTGTCATACGAAGCTGCCACTTTTTTTTCAAGAATTTAATTGAAATCCACGACACAAAATCTCCAATTGATATCATTTACCTTGACTTTCTAAAGGCATCTGATAAAGTCCCCCACAAGCGCCTACTTAGTAAATTGCACAGCATCGGTATTCGAGGCGAGCTAAACAACTGGATAAAATGCTGGCTTAAGGACAGACGGCAGCGAATTGTATTTAAATGTACAGACGGCAGCGAATGGGGTAATGTTACAAGCGGCGTGCCTCAAGGATCCGTGCTAGGTCCAGTACTCTGCAACAACCTAATCTGGCCATTTGATTAGGTTCAAGGCCTTAATAGGAATGGATGATTGTGGGCAAAGTCACACAATGTAAAGGTAATAAAAGTTAAAAATGTATATCTGCATATTCAATTTCAACAGTGAACCTTTTTTTCGACTGGAACAGTGTTTCCATCGTCAGTTGTGCCTACAGCAATGAGGAGGTATGCGAAGGAAAAGGTAATGATTTCACCACATAAATATTACGTGAAAAACTGAATTAATGAAAAATCCTATTTGGGTCTGTGCAAGCCTTCTATTTAACTTGATGATTCAAGAAATTCACGGTAACAATTTTTGAAAACAAAATAGTACACTTACATACAGTAGACGGAGCTGCATTGATATAAATGCCGAGACACTCAGAGGTGCATCTTTTTAATAACAAGTAACTTGTTTATTGATTGAGATGCAATTTTTTTGATGATGTTTATCAAAGGATTAGGTTTGATAACAAAATTAGAGTAATACAATGCAGAAAATTAGGAAACCGGGTCTAAATTGGGGTTCCTATAAAATGAACAGGTGAAATGAATGAGTTCAAATGAAGTGAAGTGCGCCAACTAATCAGACTTGGGTAAATATACATTCGAGGCCTATGCATTCGCACATTGATTTCTGATTAATTAGTTCCGTTAAGCCATCGCTGATGATGTAACCAACGCAGGTGATGTGACCATCGTTGATGATGAGACCATTGTTGATGATGAGACCATCGTTGACGATGTGACCATTGTTGATGATGTGACCTTCGTTGATGATGTGACCATCGTTGATGATGTGACCATCGTTGATGATGTGACTATCGTTGATGATGTAACCAACGCAGGTGATGTGACCATCGTTGATGATGAGACCATCGTTGATGATGAGACCATCGTTGATGATGTGACCATCGTTGATGATGTGACCTTCGTTGATGATGTGACCATCGTTGATGATGTGACCATCGTTGATGATGTGACCATCGTTGATGATGTGACCATCGTTGATGATGTGACCATCGTTGATGTGACCATCGTTGGTGTGACCATCGTTGATGTGACCATCGTTGATGTGACCATCGTTGATGTGACCATCGTTGATGTGACCATCGTTGACGATGTGACCATCGTTGATGATGTTGATGATGTGACCATCATTGGATGATGCCGATGATGTTACCATCGTTAATGATGTAACTAACGTTGATGATGTGACCATCGTTGGTGATGAGACCATCGTTGATGATAAGACCATCGTTGATGATATGACCATCGTTGATGGTGTGACCATCGTTGATGATGTGATCATCGTTGATGTGACCATCGTTGATGTGACCATCGTTGATGTGACCATCGTTGATGTGACCATCGTTGATGTGACCATCGTCGATGATGTGACCATCGTTGATGGTGTTGATTTTGTGACCATCGTTGATGAAGCCGATGATGTTACCATCGTTGATGATGTAACCAAGGTTGATGATGTGACCATCGTTGGTGATGTGACGTCCATCACTGGATTTGATTTTGCCTGTCAACTGAAAACTTCTTTACAAGTATTCAGCAGCGGGGCGTATCGCTAATAATTGATCGAACAGCTCGCTTTGCGATCGACGTAATATTCATTACCGATACCACAATATTACAATCGATGTAATATTTATCGTTCATCAACATGTTGTGAGCTTGGGAACACTTCGCAGTCTTGTGACGGTTCAATTATAAGCTAGTCATATGTCATCTTAGATCAATATACATTCTAACTGAATGGTCAGTGTCAATAAATTACTTTAAACATTGTGCAGAAGAGGAAAATAGTCGTAACGATTTTACCGAAAGAGACACACTATTCTCGTAAGAACACTTCTCATGCTAATAACAGAATTTCACTTGATTTTATTAAGATTAATGAGCATCATATCGATTGAATATATAATACGGGTATAATTTATTGATAAATAATTCCCATTTTATGTTAGCCACTTTGTATACGCCCCTATGCAGGTTTTGATCCAACGAAGCGGGGTCCAGATTTTTAAATTTCACGATAATATTCTTCAGTCATGCTGATCAATTTATTTCTAGAGTGAGAAGCTAGGCAAACATAAATCATAAAAATGGTCAGAAATAATAATATTGTCAACCCGGAATATAACGTCGTATTGGTGCATGAAGAAAATAATTATTCGATAATACCTAATTCTCTGTAAATTATTATTCTGCACATCGCCGTGTGTTCAGTTACGTAGCATAATTCCGGGTAAGGGTTTCCTTCGTGTATAGCTTGCCACGATCAAAAGTTAACTGTTTACCAATGATGGTGCTCCATAGTTTCTAGGTCGTATCTCTAATGAGGATTGATCCTCGTTTCCAGCTCGTTTGAAGAGTTCACTCGTTTCCAGATTCATGTATAGAGTTGCGCAATCGTTATCCACGAGTGATGCTCGCGTTGCTATTGCCATGGTATTGATATTTACTCCATTGGATACAGAAAGGGTTCAGAATCACAGAGAGTGATCGACCAAATCATTTTATTGGAATATGGACACACTTTTTTGCTACCGACTGTCCGGGTTGTTTTTAAATTGGAAACCGTGATTCAGAATTATATCTTTCAATCAGAAAAAATATCCTAAAACTGCTAAACAGGTGGGTTACTATGATTAGTATGTGTGTGAGCGTAAGGGGATGAGCGTGAGGATCATTTTGACGTCGGTTACTCTTCAGCTTAGTTGTAGGAGGTTGCAGTTGTTTTGTTTTGTTTCCTGGCTGTTCATTAGCAAACACTTAATCTTCGAGTAACTCGTAATTCTGAGCCAACATGCCTCAGCTTTCATTTGGTTGGTGCTCGATCTCATAACTCGTAATTCTGAGCCAACATGCATCAGCTTTCATTTGATGACTAACTCGTAATTCTGAGCAGCTTTCATTTGGTGAGTAACTCGTAATTCTGAGCCAACATGCCTCAGCTTTCATTTGGTGAGTAACTCGTAATTCTGAGCCAACATGCCTCAGCTTTCATTTGGTGAGTAACTCGTAATTCTGAGCCAACATGCCTCAGCTTTCATTTGGTGATTAACTCGTAATTCTGAGTCAACATGCCTCAGCTTTCATTTGGTGAGTAACTCGAGATTTTGAGCCAACATGCCTCAGCTTTCATTTGGTGAGTAACTCGAGATTCTGAGCCAACATGCCTCAGCTTTCATTTGGTGAGTAACTCGAGATTCTGAGCCAACATGCCTCAGCTTTCATTTGGTTGGTGCGTGAACTCACTTCCAGCGAAGGTCAGCATGAGGAGGAAATCTTTCCTATGCAATGTGCTCTTCAGGAGGCATCGACTGTAAAACATTGTTCTTCTGCATACCAGGAGATAAGCTGGACTCTCGACAGTTACAGAAAAGCCTTCCTTCACGATGGCTAGAACATTTTATTTCTCCGCGAAATGAATGTGACAGATACCGGAACAAAGTTGTTCTTTATTTTGGGCGTGCCTGAGAGTAGTATTTTATATTTTATGCAAGTTCCATTGTATGCATATAAAAATCTTTGGCCTACGACCTCCTTGTTCAACGATTACGAATTTTCTTTGTGCGCAATGGAATGTTTTGAAATCTAAAGACAGACTATGCATTAAACTATGTGTGTTCACTATAAGGCACCAATGGTACAGGACTTCACCACAATTAAGGAAACCGAAAAACTGATATTGTAACGACAATGATACCAAAACTCTGAGAATAATTTAAACTGTATAGTTGTAAAAGGGGAGTTCAATATCTTTTGATCGAGTGAATATATATACGTACAAAATAATGTTTAAATAGAACACATGACTGTTAATTGGTATTAAAAAAAAAGTGTTCTGAATGTCAACCTTTTTCCATCATTCCGTAATAACCTTTTCCAGGTTTCTTTTATTCCAACACTCATAACGAAACAGTCCCCTCACCCGATTGGTGACCGTAGATGAAGGTAATAATCCGAGTTAGAAGAAAGATGGCCGCAATGTTCAGAATGTGACCACGAATATAGACAGCAAATGAATGCAAGCCACTCGTACACGCATGCGTACCACATCTCATTTAAGATACCGATTGATGCAAACACTAATCGCGTGTTTTACTATCTCATTAAGTTTATCGATTTTCTCTGATATCTTCATCCATGCTGAAACTCTCGAGGACTTTCATTTTAAGGATGAAAGACAAAGAAGTAATGTCTTCTGTGATAAGTGCAAATAAATACAGAATAGCAACACAATAATAATACTCGTGATGAACTTATGCTAATTAATTTATCCTAGCGTAGCTGAAAGATCTTATAACGACACTTTTTTAATATACATTTTGAATTATGTTGCTAGAGCATTTAACTTTATTTAATAAATTCTGCTTTTGTGCAGTTTTGCGTGCCCCAGGGTTCCAAGACAAAATCTCATTTTATACCGGAATCCTGGGTAATCCCGCAAATTTTGTTTTACAAAAGTGAAAATTATGTCAAGGTGTTTCCAACGAAGAATATAGGCTGTTGGATTGAATGGAAAATATTTAATCAGTAAAACGAATGACATACAAATATAATGCAAAACGTCAAATCAAATCTACTGCATATCATCCCTTTACAACAGAAAATAATAACTGTATACACATCTCTACGATATTTCTTTAGTACGACTTGCAATATCAAACACCCCAGAGATCTTCCATCTTATTAGAACCGAGTCGGCCTTTGCTATCTTAATTTTATTTTATTAGAAACAGACAATACCCGCTGTGGTGACCAAGCTGCATAGGTTCTCAACCTAAAAATAAGAGTGTAAGTTGTAGGTGCAGTCCCAATGGCGTCCCAGAGTGAGGTAGAATTTCTTTCCAATCACAGGGGACATTGCAGTACGCAATGCAGGGGCAGTCCAACTGGCATCTCGCAAGGAAGTAATATTTTGTTTTCAATCACCGGGTACCGTTCAACATCCAATGTGGTAACGGAATTGAAACCTTGTTGTTTAACTGCTCAATTTCTTCTCAATGTAGTAAACCGAAACCCTATTCAAGATGCTGCTTGTACGACTACCCAGTAATGATAAATATGAACAGTCTGGCAGAGTAATCGCAACGCGACTACTAACAAGCGACTACTTTGAGTTATTGATGATAAATACTCCTTCCATAGTGTAAGGGAGTAGTGCAGTAATTATTACTGAGCTATGCCACCCCCTCCCCTCAAACATTCCACTCAGACTGTAAAGTGGATCAGAACCACAGGAGGAATGTGTCTACCAAGAAATTATAATTATTTGAGAAAAACAAATAATCCAAGCATTTTAAATTTGATGCTGTTAGAATTTTCTAGACAAGTTCTAAAATAGGAACACAGATCACCTTTTCACCGGCTAGTTTATAAAATAGGAACGCTCATAACCGAAATGTAACATTCTTGCTTGTAGAGTTTTTTATATGGGAAAAGTCTCAATTTATCACAATTCAAATAATATCTCAATCGTGCTGCAACGAGCTGAACAAAATCAGATCTCTATTATATTGTTCATCGAGGGTAAAAGACCAATGTTGGCCATGTATACTCAATATACAAAATTGTTACCATGGAGTTGGGGTCTATGGAGCCAAAGCTGCGGATGTAGAGCTCGCAGTCGACCATCGTTGGCTCGTCTGTGGGGAGGAGACACGGCACAATTAGGGATGCCGGCATTCTAGTTATAGGCTGTCATAAAGAAGATTAGGTGCTCAGTATCCTAGCCCACACGACCGCGGTGTATGGATTTCAATATCATGCTTGGTGTGTGTTGATTCGATTCAGCCATAAGATCTGTAATGTTTTCAACTCAATAACCTATTCCCTCATGTCTTTTGAAGCAATTATATAGGGTCCTTTTCGTTGTTATTTTCTATGCTACATTTTGAATTTAGGGTTTCTGCAGCGTCGTTGACCGATTTCCGACAGAGATGGGTAATTTACCCATTATATAAACATTGAATAATCATACTGCATCTTTTAATTTGTTGTTTCATG
>SDVV010029221.1:0-11846 GCA_016164225.1 Gammarus roeselii
ACGTCGGTAGCTATAAACTACGTCGGTAGCTATAAACTACGTCGGTAGCTATAAACTACGTCGGTAGCTATAAACTACGTCGGTAGCTATAAACTACGTCGGTAGCTATAAACTACGTCGGTAGCTATAAACTACGTCGGTAGTTATAAACTACGTCGGTAGCGTTTACATCGGTAGCTATAAACTACGTCGGTAGCGTTCACGTCGGTAGCTATAAACTACGTCGGTAGCTATAAACTACGTCGGTAGCTATAAACTACGTCGGTAGCTATAAACTACGTCGGTAGCTATAAACTACGTCGGTAGCGTTTACATCGGTAGCTATAAACTACGTCGGTAGCGTTCACGTCGGTAACTATAAACTACGTCGGTAGCTATAAACTACGTCGGTAGCTATAAACTACGTCGGTAGCTATAAACTACGTCATTAGCTATAAACACAAATATAAGCTACAACACAGCGAATTTGTTACATTTGTTATATTTGTTACAGTTGGCACATCAAAAATGAGCACATGCTATAGAAACTTGTAGCTCTATTAAGCTGGCGACCACATGTTGTGTTTCAGTGCAGTTTAGAAATGAGCCACTGAATTCCTATGCATATGGTTTCATCTATCTTTTGATATGAATAAGATCTCGCTATATCAGAAAAATAGTCACACCCCAATTCAGGAAGAGGTTTACTAAACTGCTATTTAATTTTTCTTATAACTTATGAGACAATTCTAATGATTCCCATTCTGGACGATGTTGTCTATCCTCTAAACATCTGTATTCCCAGTTTACCATGCTATCGATCTCCTTACCTTAATATCCCTTCGTTACCCTACGAGCGGAAAGCATAGGCCTGCCATAAGCTTGCCTTCCTGTGCAGATCTTTTCCACCCCTGTTTACCTGACACTTCATTGAGCTCAAGACGAAGGCTACACGCGTTCAGGAGACGTCCTCATGTTGACAAAGCCTTGATGAACCTCCCTCGCTCTATCTTAGGTCGATGTCACCACTGGAAGACTCAGGAGAAGACTACATTAAACTCATCCACCGTCAATGATATTGCTACGAGAACGAGAATGGTCTTAGTACGCCTTTCCCTTTTCGATTTCAATTCGAAGACACTATTCTGCATAGCCTCTCAAATAACGTCGAAAGAGGACTTTTCTGCTCTTGTTTCGTTCATTTTTGTTGATAAGAGTGCACTTTCTTCTACAGCCGTTATTTCTCTATCTCAGAGCATCTTGGTCCATTTTCACCCAACACAAAGACCACCCCACTACTTAGCGTAATGAAGTCAAAAGCCTCACTCCATCGCACTCGACACGATTGGAACTGGATGACGTTGCCATGCTAATATTTTGAAGGTCTTGGAGATCTTTCTGCCAGTGGCATACAGACAAATGACGTAATGCTTGGAAGCAAAAAGAATCACTTTAAAGGCTTATCACTTGTTTTATTGAAACTCCCGGAATGGTTATTTTGATTACGCGTGTGTTACATGTAAGTAAGATTCCAGCTCAGGGAAAATCATGGTCACAAGTTTGTCTGTGTTACAGCCTACAATTATTTCGAGGATCTAAAACTAAAAACAATTCATAGTTTGTAAGGCTTACATGCGTGAGATGATGGTATCCTGGTATTGCTGGCCAGCTACAATTATATTGCAAACTCAATTGATACTATTTGAATAATTTGATGAGTACAAATCATTATTTAAGGCCACGATTTCGTTTCAAATCAAGTGACGTCGTCTGATTACACAGATTTAACATATGAATAGGAGAAAATAAATTAAGAAAACTAAGTCCAAATTATTTCGAGGGCTAATAATTTGAGAAGCAGTGTTTGTCATTGCCTCTTAGGTTTACTATTGACAGAATATGAGAATGCGTTGAAATAGTCTTCATCCACAACGGGTGGGCGAAGGACAAAATTTTTGATTAATTAACACGAGATATTTGATTTTCGGTCAGTAATCGGTGGAGAAAAGCATGAGCGAAGGGAGCGAGGAAGAGTTCGGGTAAACAAGAGCTTGAGTACGAGCAGAGATGGTAGGACAGTCTTCATGAATCTATGAGAAGGAAAGGATTGTTTATGGAGGTTGTGCTTGTGGGAGGTTATGTAAAGAGAATGTGCTGATGAGGGGTCTTCCTGAACTGGCCTGGAAGTGGTATAATGGAGAATAATTATGATAAGGATTGTACTATCGGTTTTAAAAATAGAGACCTTATTTTCTCTTCCGCGTTTGGTTTACGACATCCCTTCACCGAGATTGTATATCCTATAGTATGGATTTACACATTTGCATTTCCTCCAGACGTATGGCTGCTAACATACAACCATACAAACCTATATAACTACATACAATTTGATATAGATGAAGTTTAATTAAAACACGAAATCAAAAACAAGGTCAGTTCTCTTTGTAACCGATAGTACATTGTCGTACAATAGAATTTATATGTATCTGATCCAGTGATGTGTCTCGTGAAGGTTGGAACGATTCGACTTGATAAAAAAATTGGTAATTCCTGTTCGATACTATAGGTAACATAGCATGAACATATTATGTAATAATAGCAAACCTAACAGACTTCATACCTGAATTCAGTCAAACAAATATGAAGACATTTAACTGTAAGTACAAAACATTTCATTTAACATTTAATACAATAGGAGAGCATTGTCCTAATACTTTTCCCCATTAAAGGGTAACAATTGACAGTGACGCAATATTATTCTCACCCGATTGAGCTTCCCCTCTTCATAAATACATCAAACTTCACATAAATGGCGAAACTTTTCTCCTTCAATTCACTGTTTCATTTTGCCGGTGGGGTGGGAAGGGATGAAGACCTCACTACTCCTCCTCCCCCATCCACTTATGGATATTAAAATGCCAGATGCGGCCTGTGTAGACCACCCTCTTCCCTTCCTTCTTGTATCATTCAGTTCTCCCCTCCCCACCTCCCCTCATATTTTTTCTTCCGAGTCTCGTTATCTCAACTCCCCTTATCATGAACTCTCCCTCTCTCTTCCGCAGATTTCTTCTCGCTCCTGTTTTCATCTCCTTTCACTCCCACAATCTTCCTCCCATTCTCTCTCATTGCCACCCTCTACTATCTATTCCCTCTCACTTACATCCTCTGCCACACATTCTTTCTCACTACCACCCTCTTCTACCCCTTCCTTCTCACTTCCACCCTCTGCCGCACATTCTCTCTCACTATCAACCGCTTCCGTACATTTCCTCTCCCTCACACTCTCTTCTATCTAACCCCTATCACTCACACTCTTCTCTCCCAATTTCTTCCTCTCCCACTCTCTTCCCTCGAACCCAATCCACTTCCACTATCTTCCCTCAATCCCACCCACTCCCCACCTCTATGAATCTCTCACATGACAGTCCGTACGTTCGTCCACAAGTGGTTCACGACGATGCAAAGTACATTTAGATCGTCCCCGATTCGATGATTTGGTTGGAGCAACATTGATGTGCCAGGCTTTGAATGGAGGGCGCACACGCTCTACACAATTAGTCAGAGTTATAGATGCGGTATTACAGCAGTCATCTATGATGGGCTATCGACCTCATTTAGCTTAACTTTAATTAACTGAAAATTATCATTAGCATTCAGATGGATGAACTTGTTTTGGACTCAACGTGAAGATTTTCTTTCCGCACTAAGACCTACATTAAATTTCATTTATATCAATGACCTCAACCGAGGGGAACTAGGGGACATGTTGTCGGTGTCCTTAATCACGTTGATAGTTTTGTGTAGCGTCCTGTTCGGCCGAGGGGTAGACTAAAGGGGAACTGCAATTAATAGTGTTTCACTCAATACTGTATGTAGATGTCAACTCCTGTTCTCAAGATAATTAGAGAAAATGCCCTGGATAGGGTGTTGTACTTAATACTGCAAGTAGATGCCAACTACTGTTTCCAGAATCACCTTCTGAAATCGAAATATTTGGAAAGTTAATCAAGTTACAGTATGGTTCCTAACACCGACTGTTACAGTATGGCTCCTAACACCCACTGTTAGAGTATGGTTCCTAACACCAACTGTTAGGGAATGGTTCCTAACACCGACTGTTACAGTATGGTTCCTAACACCCACTGTTAGCGTATGGTTCCTAACACCAACTGTTAGGGAATGGTTCCTAACACCGACTGTTACAGTATGGTTCCTAACACCGACTGTTAGAGAATGGTTCCTTACACCGACTGTTACATTATGTTTCCTAACCCCGACTGTTACAGTATGGTTCCTAACACCGACTGTTATAGTATGGTTCCCAACACCGACTGTTACAGTATGGTTCCTAACACCGACTGTTACAGTATGGTTCCTAACACCCACTGTTAGAGTATGGTTCCTAACATCGACTGTTAGAGAATGGTTCCTGACACCGACTATTAGAGTATGGTTCCTCACAACGACTGTTACAGTATGGTTTCTAACACCGACTGTTAGAGTATGCTTCCTAAAACCGACTGTTACAGTATGGTTCCCAACACCAACTGTTACAGTATGGTTCCTAACACCGACTGATAGAGCATGGTTCCCAACACTGACTGTTGCAGTATGGTTCATAACACCGACTGTCATAGTATGTATCCTAACACCGACTGTTACAGTATGGTTCCTAACACCGACTGTTAGAGTATGGTTCCTAACACCGACTGTTAGTGTATGGGTCCTAACACTGACTGTTGAAGTATGGTTCCTAACACCGACTGTTAGAGTATGGTTCCTAACACCGACTGATACAGTATTTTCCCTAACACCGACTGTTAGAGTATGGTTCCCAACACTGACTGTAACAGTATTGTTCCTAACACCGACTGTTACAGTATGGTTCCTAACAATGACTGTTCCAGTATGGTACCTTACTCCGACTGTTAGAGTATGGTTCCTATTACTGACTGTTACAGTATGGTTCCTAACACCGACTGTTAGACTATGGTTCCTAACTCCTACTGTAACAGGATGGTTCCTAACACCGACTGTTAGAGTTTGGTTCATAACACTGACTGTGGCAGTATGGTTTCTAACACCGACTGTTACAGTATGGTTCCTAACACCGACTGTTACAGTATGATTCCTAACACCGATTGTTACATCTAGTATGGTTTCTAACACTGACTGTTACAGTATGGTTCCTGACACCGACTGTTAGAGTATGGTTCGTCACACCGACTGTTACAGTATGGTTTCTAACACCGACTGTTAGAGTATGGTGCCTAATACCAACTGTTGCAGTATGATTCCTAACACCTACTGTTACAGCTAGTATGGTTCCTAACACTGACTGTTACAGTATGGTTCCTGACACCGACTGTTAGAGTATGGTTCCTCCCACCGACTTTTACAGTATGGTTTCTAACCCCGACTGTTACAGTATGGTTTCCAACACTGACTGCTGCAGTGTGGTTCCAAACACAGACTGTTAGAGTATGGTTCCTATCATTGACTGTAACAGTATGGTTCCTAACACCGACTATTTGAGTATGGATCCTAACACTGACTGTTAGAGTATGGTTCCTAACACTGACTGTTGCGGTGTGGTACCAAACAACGACTGTTAGAGTATGGTTCCTAACATTGACTGTTACATTATGGTTCCAAACACCGACTGTTAGAGTATGGTTCCTAACACCGATTGTTACAGTATGGTTCCTAACACCGATTGTTATAGTATGGTTCCTAACACCGACTGTTACAGTATGGTTCCTAACACCGACTGTTACAGTATGGTTCCTAACACCGACTGTAAGAGTATGGTTTCCAACCCTGACTGCTGCAGTGTGGTTAAAAACACAGACTGTTAGAGTATGGTTCCTAACATTGACTGTAACAGTATGGTTCCTAACACCGACTGTTACAGTATGGTTCCCAACACTGACTGTTCCAGTATGGTTCCTAACATCGACTGTTACAGTATGATTCCTAACACCGATTTTTACAGCCAGTATGGATCCTAACACTGACTGTTATAGTATTGTTCCTAACACCGACTGTGACAGTTTGGTTCCTAAAACTGACTGTTCCAGTATGGTTCCTAACACCGACTGCTACAGTATTTTTTCTAACACCGACTGTTACAGTATGGTTCCTAACACCGACTGTTACAGTATGATTCCTAACACCGATTGTTACAGCTAGTATGGTTCTTAACACCGACTGCTTTAGTATTGTTCCTAACACCGACTGTTATAGTATGGTTCCTAACACCGACTGTTACAGTATGGTTCCTAACCTAACACCGACTGTTACAGTATTGTTCCTAACACTGACTGGTAGAGTATGGTTCCTAACACCGACTGCTACAGTATTGTTCCTAACACCGACTGTTATAGGATGGTTCCTAACACCGACTGTTACAGTATGGTTCCTAACACCGACTGTTACAGTATGGTTCCTAACACTGACTGGTAGAGTATGGTTCCTAAAACTGACTGTTGCAGTGTGGTTCCTAGCACCGACTGTTAGAGTATGGTTCCTAACATTAACTGTTCCAGTATGGTTCATAACACCGACTGTTACAGTATTGTTCCCAACACCGACTGTTACAGTATGGTTCCTAACACCGACTGTTACAGTATGATTCCTAACACCGATTGTTACAGCTTGTATGGTTCCTAACACTGACTGTTACAGTGTTGTTCCTAACACTGACTGTTACAGCATTGTTTCTAACACCGACTGTTCAGAAGGGCAGACGATAGGCCTCCATAACTCTGAACGAATTTGATATTTATTCACCTCTGGTTTGTTCATTTTGTACAATAATTATCCTTAGAAAGGACCCTGACGATCCATTTATAACAAAAAGCAAATGGAAAGGTTATCTTGAGCCCCGAATTCATTGACAAAGATGAATGCTTGAGACTAACTATTCGCTAGTAGAATAAATTATTCAAACGAGTAGAACCTGGGTGACCGCCAATTTGACATGTAATTTTGGAAAAACTTTTTGTGATACATCGTTGAATCACGTAACGTGACATGTAACGCAACCAGCGTAGGATGATTATTGATGACTCGAGATTTGACGATGCTTGGTTATGGAGCAACGAGTTGTACGTGCAACTCTAGTTACGAATTTAATATTGGATTCTTGGGAGCAAGGGAACAAGTTCCTAAAACTAAAGTAAAACTAGACTACTACCGCTAGGGAGATGGAATACCCAAAATCATGTAAGACTAAATCAATAATCAAATGATGGGTGTTAAAAATACTTTCAGGAGGATTCACATAAAATGGCCGGGTGATTTCCGTATTGATCAGGCTGGTAGTAAGACCATCCATCTTGGCGTTTGTTGAGGAGGAGCTATTTGGAATGTCTTAGCTAAATTAATGACAGTTTGGTCAAGTTGCTTACGCTGAGTTATGGAGACGGTAATAGGTTTTGTCTGACCGGTCGATACCCCGACACTCTTCTCGTCTCCCTCCTCTTTCTTGCTGCTGTTCACTTCATTTTTTTTCATAGCTATGATTGACGGCTTCATACTGGGCAAGATTGATTTGTTGCCGTTACACCAGAGAGAAAAGTGTCGGTGAATTCGAAAAGCCGCTGCCGTCACTGTCCACCCCCCCCCCCCACGGCCCTCGCCATCCACCCATACCCTCGCCGAACTGGCCACCGTCACTACGGAGATTCGTAAACTGACTTATACACCCAGACTATACGAAAAAACATGCAATGAAAGAGGACCTAGTAGTTTCCCAAACAATAGCATTAGTCTTTAAAATTTCGAACTATTTTAGAGGTGAACTTTGAAATAGAATTTCGGGGTGCACCGTTTCACGTCAAACTGCAAATTTTTATTAAATATTGACAGAAACTACTGTTGTTCCAATTAAACTTTTCCTCGTTTAGGTATTTTAATTGTCAGGTAAACCTCTGTTTACGCCTGTGCCATTATTGGCACAAAGCAGACTTTGTTCGCTTCAGATGCGTCGCTGGGATAGAACAACTTTATTGCATTCAAGTACTAGCAGTCACCACTACCTAACCACATCTCCTCCCACCTTCTATCACCACTCCTTCGACAATCACCACCACGACTCACACCCTCATCACCAGCCCTTACACATTCCAACATCAACCCACGCCACCCTACACCACCCGTTCTTCAAGCCAGCCCTCTACCCTATCAACCCGAAGCACCCCAACCACTACCCCTACCACCCACCCCACCCCTTCGCTGGCTGCTGTTCGACAGACAGCGGAAATGTTTTCCCGTTTGGTCTACTGTCAGTACAGACGGGTGCATGCCAGTCTATTTGGGAACGTCAGGCGGCTTGCAGCCAGATACCGACATTTATACGGGAAAAATAATTCCAATATTTAAATACGTCGACATCGATAGTAAATCAGTGGGATGGGACCTTTGGTGCCAATATTTGTGGTGAAATTGAAAGCGAAACAGTAAATGTGGGCAAGGTTTGCAACGAGATGAACTGAACAGTCTTGCTCTTCGCCCACGTGAAGAAGTTATCACCACAATTTGTTTTTCAATTAAGAACAGTGACCCCCCCCCCTCATGCATTTGCTGGACAATGAACGAGTTAAGTTAAGGCAGAAAATTCAGGAGTCAATTTATATCTGTATATTGTTTTAAATTTTTAATAGCAGCTGACGTTGCTGCAGCCATATGTACTTGAATTGATACGTTACTTGTCAGACATTGAGTTGCGAGCAGACATCCTCAGAACACTGATCATACTCTGGACTCGATTCCCGTCACAACGTACGGGAAAGAGTGTTGATATTCCTTTCAAAGTGTTTCATCGAATGGTAAAAGTGTTACTGCATACCAGAAAATATTTTGTTCTGAAGTATTCCTAAGCAGGATGAGGTGACACTGCATACTGGAGCACACTTTCGTAGTTTAGTATTCCTAAGCATGGTAAGGTGTCATTGCATACTGAAGCACACTTTCGTAGTTTAGTATCCCTAAGCATGGTAAGGTGTCATTGCATACTGGAGTACAATTGGAAATAGGAAGCGGTTGAAGGATAGATAGATGAAAATGGAAATTGAATTTGTATGTTTAGAAAACACGCGAATGAACAGAAAACAATACAACGGAAATATTTACTGGCAAAACAAATAGTACCGTAACTTGCAGATAACGAGTGAGACCGTAACACGTTCAACTTGAGATCAATATGTGGAGTAGATTGCTGGGAATCAGCGTAAACATCCCCGTCGCCTACAACGAGTTCCTCATACAACATCGTCGAGCATCTTCCAAAATATCCACAAAATGAACAAAGCAAGATGCACGGAGTAAAACTTTTGAATTGGGCAATGAAATTGAGAGCTTTGAGGAAAATTAGATCTTTGCTGACAAAATATCTGAAATGAAGCATGCATAAACAACCTTTTAAAGGTCACTGTAATTAATTGCAGAGCGGTATATAACTAATAGGTATACTACGATGTGGAGTTTTTGACATTGTAATGGTCTGCTAACTATAGTTAGTTCTCATTGTATTTAGGTGTTGCTACAATTGTTACTTGCATCCCAACACCGTATTTCCTTAACTGCAGCTCCATTAATTTTCAATGTAGGAATTTATAGTTTGTGACATTGCTTTGGAGACAAAAAAAAATTAAGCGAAATCCCTGTGTGTTCTTCGCTGGAGATAGAGGTTTCCCCGAACTAAGATACTGTGATCAAATATTGGGAAGTAGCAGGAACGGGAATATGACCCTCAATTCCATTCCGCTCAATTGATATTCAATAAGACTGCATCTTAGTGAACTTAGAAGCTCAGGATGCGATGTGTTCTTATTTCAGTTCACTTATTCATTTGGTTGCCCCCCCATTACTATCAGAGACGACCCCTCTTCCCCACTCACTCCCTAAAAGTGTAGGGGGACGGTGAGCGTGTGTTCTTGCTTCATAAATCCCACCATCTCCGAAGTGCAATAACGGGCACTGGAGTGTCGAGAGAAAGACCCTTTACTCTGCTCCCCGCCTCTCTCCAGAGGGAAAAGGGGAAAAACCTTCTGTAATCAATGGGGAGAAACCGCCGCCCTCTGGTAGATTAAGTAGAAAACCTGAGAAAAAGGTTGAAATGAATTCTAGACGTTGGTTCCGAGAAATATGAGATTAGAATCAGGGACCGGTGTTATATGTGCCTGGATGGCTTTACTTGTGTTAATCCAAATCTAGTTCGGTTTTAGTTTCAGGATGAGAAATAGAAACGGAATCGGACAGTATACGTTCATGAAATTAAAAAAAAAACATCAGGAACAATAATGGTCTGACTGAATAAAAAAAATGTGGCAGACAAGTCTGATATTTTTAAGTAGTTTATAAATACACTCATTGAGTCTTCATGAAATATCACGAATGAAATATGTGCAGCATAAGAAAGTTCACAAGCCTTTGTGCACAAAGGGCGAGCTATAGAAAAAGGATCATGGCACAGCTGATATATAAGGTAGAGTTGTGTTATTGGTTGAAGGGTCACTAGGAGGTTTTAGACAATAAAAAAATGTCATCCATCCACTTGCGTTATGTGGATGATATTTTTCTCCTTGTCAGAAATATTACTCCGTGACAACTTCGAGGCAAATTCTGCCCTCAAAGATTGAAATTAAAAGAAAAATCCGCTTCTTGGACGTCAACATTCTGAGGACCCAGGACTAATTTTCAACATCCGTTCATGTCAAGGAGACATCATTTGGAAGCCCTTTTTAACTTTGACAGCTTGTGTCCTGACAGATACAAAATTGGTGTGGCCAAGGCAGTTCTACATAGCGGATACTACGTCAGTAGCAGTTGGGACTCTTTTCACACAGAGGTCACCCGCATCAGGCAGCTGCTGACCATGAACAATTTTCCGATGGCTCTCAGTGATGAAACCACAAACCACTTTGTTAACCATAAGTAACTGGATAAGCCGCTTAGTACTTCAAAAACCAAGATCCAACTGTTTTTCCAGAATCAAAGGACCATTCATTACTGAACTGGAGAAAAACTACAAGAACAAATAGTGCAACGAAACATTCAACCAGTCGCATCATCAGATGAAATCAATTTTCTTATTTACCATAAAAATTGTAAAACTAAAGGATTTGCTCATCCCCAACAAACCCTCCAGTCATAATACCATCATTTCCGACCGCCATAATGTGGTCTCCCAGTATAAGTGCAAAAGAGATGGATGAAGTTCCTCTCCCATATGCTACGTGGGCTACACGACAGCAGCAGCTTGGGAGAGATTTGGCATGCACACCCAAACTGGTAACCACAACAGTAACCGGATTCCCGACGAGATCTCATCAAAGCCGTCAAAGTCCTCCGTTCCAGTAACACTAAACGAGATCAGATGTTTACTGAATCCGTCCTCATCAAAATGGAACGGCCAGCTTTGAACTCTCAAGCTAAGGGGTGTGACCGCCTGCTGAAACTTTTCAAACATTGACCGAATTTTGTTCACCCTGTTCATTTTAGTTTCAGTATTATTTCATATTTTGTTTGGAAGACCTCTATTTAAAAACCAGTGTCTGTGATAATTATTTAAATTAAACAATTTTTATGTGGAGAATGCTAGAGAAAAATACTATTCATATTTTCTCGCGAGAGTTTGATTTCAATTTTTAGTAACCCAATCTTTACCTTACGACTACATTTATTGTTTACAGATATATTTAGGCATGAATATGGACCATTGTTACTGTCCGGAAGCTCGCCCCATATTTTAGAAAATGTTACCTTTTATTAAAAAGTAGCTATCAAATGGCTTTCTTTTATTATTTTACGAAGTACCCAAAAGCAGTTGAAGTTGTCATTTAGATATTTTGAGAAGCGCGTTT
>SDVV010029222.1:0-11846 GCA_016164225.1 Gammarus roeselii
CCCTCCCCCGTTTCTGCGCGCACCCCCGTACGCTCGGTGAGTCAAGGTGCATGCATCGCGCCAAAACTAACTCTATTTATCCCTATCTAATTCCTTCAGTAGGCCGTTATGTACAGATACTAACTACTAACTCCTACTGTAATAATTTGGTCCGAGTATCTGCTCACGAATACATTACAACAATATCAACTGCATATTCCAATCAGGCTTGTCTTTTCTGGTCGCCCTAGAGTATTTGTCCCGTTTACTATCAATGCTTTGAGCCGGAACGATTAGATGTCATCCAGACCCAATTGTACTGCCCTGCCTGAATGTACCAGCCGGCTTTTATGTACTATTCGGCGTGAATGTACTTGTTTGGTTTAAATGTACTACCCTGCCTAAATTTACTGCTCTATTCAAATTAACTACACAGGCCTCAATGTATTGTCTAAAATTATTCAATCGTGCCAGTATGATGTAATGCACCGAGCAACAAAAATGTTTCCTAAACTAGGGAAACATGACATATTCACAGATTTGAACTTGAACTGATAACGTTTGAACGAAGACGACTTAGAGGTCAGTGAATAGAAACCTCCAAATACCATATGGTTTTACAAGCGCTAGCCCTGAGGGCCTTTTTACCCGAGATTATTACCCAAGGAACAGAAATAATGGGCAAAAAGAGCAGATAAAACCATTCACAACATCAGTGGCCGAGAACTTCTTTCCAATCGAAATAGCTAACCGTCTAACACATGATGTGGTTAACAGTAATAACGACAACACCTTTAAAAACCGCCTCGACTAACACCGAGAGACTAATCCATCCCCCCCTTACTTAGAAAATGTGACGTTAGGACTATTGCAGCTAAGGTAGCTACAACCTCAGTTGGAGCCTTCAGCACCCGGCAGCCCATGAACGATGGGCACCTCATCTAAGCTGGGCTAGTAGTACAGCGAATTCCATTTTGGAGTACGGCTATAATACTACTTCTGCCTAGCATATAAGCCTTGCATAAAAGTACTCATTTACCTGAATGTAATTTGCTCTCCTAATGTACTACACTGTCTAAATCTACATCCTTACCTAAATGCCCTACCTCGTCTAAATACACGAATTATCCCGCCTGTTTACATATACTGCCCGTTTCAACGGTCAACGCGGACTATAATGTCCTACTCTGCCTAAATCAACTGCCCTGCTTGAATATACTAACGTACTTGATTGTACTTTTCTGCTAAAATGTCCTACTGTTCTAAAATGACATACCATTTTCAATATTCCCTTACCTGAGTATCCAACCCTACCTACTGAGATGGTTCTGGCACATGGAGAGAATGGATGAAGGGAGATTAGTGAAAAGGGTGATGAATGCGGAGGCGAGTGGTCGCAGGCCTAGAGGTAGACCGAAGTTTGGGTGGATGGATGGTCTGAAGCAGGTGTTGGGAAGGAGAAACATGAATGTGGAGGTGGCGAGAGAGCGTGCAATGAACAGGCGTGAGTGGAGAATGGTTGATTTTGACGCTGCTCTGATGTGCTTTCCCGCCCTGGGCATCCCGCTGTCGGGATGGTCGTGGGTGGGGGGGGGCGGTCCTTATGACGCGGCGGGGGTAAACCAGCGAAAACTGTCGGGCCCTGCTGCTGACGACGGTTCCTCGGTGCATTCGGGACCCAGAGTGTAAGTTGAGGGGCTACCGTCCGGACCCTTTAGCACAAAAGGGCTAAGTTGTGTGAGTGTGAGCGTATGAGGGTGTGAGGTGCGCCTTGCCGTCGGCCACCCCCTTTCTGGGGGATGCGGCCTAGTGTCTGTATCTGTATCTGTACCTAAATGCACTACTCTTCCTAAATGTACAACCCTGTCTATATATACTACCTCACAGTTGACTGCCCGACTCCTTGAAGTAAGGACGTCTGTCCATTAGCTCACGAATTAGCTTGAAAGATCAGCAATCAAAAGCTGTGGCAACTTGAAACATAATTAGAAAATTTCAAGTACTTCCTGCCAAACAGAGTCTGTGCCCAGCCCCTGACCCAAGTAAAACTACATGCTATCTACACAGGAAGTGTTTGGAACTAGAGGCCTAGCTCCAAGATGGGAAGGAACAGGAAGTGACCTAATTAAAAACCTTATTGAATTTTCATTAGTGTTGTGCAAATTTGGAAAAGAAATATCTGTGAAAGTAATAGGCTGTGGATATAAATATTCTGTGCTATTGGAAAGAGTTCTAGATTTTTCTTAATAGTACACATTTATTTGAATTGTGTCAAAACTCCCCCTACCTTCATAACAAAATAGCTAGCGATTCGTGCTCGGTCTGCTTCAAAGATCCCAATTTAGCTCAAGATCTTGAAGGAAATTGTCTGAAAATGTGTAAAATATGCCAATCATATTCTTTTCATCTGTCGTGTGTTGTTAGAGGTGTACGTGATCCAAAAAATGAAGCTTTTCTATTACATTGCCCTAATGGCAAAGGCTGCAACGTTGAATAAAATACAGATTCGCACTGTGTGAAAGTAAAGAAGACATCGTGGTAGTGTAACGCACGCAAAGGAAAGGAAAATGTCGATATTGTTTGCGTAGAGTGTGATGAATGTTTCTGCAAATCTTGTTCAAAAGGGTCCGATGCTGAACTGATGTGCTACAGGATGCTGGGAAAATAATTTAAATGGTTTTGCAGCAGGTGTGTGACCTGTTTCGATGTTGATAACAATACAGCTGGGGAAAAACATGAACAAACCATTAGTGAGCAGAGTACTGCCAAAATTGCTGATGGTCACTGTACCTCACTGTCCACTGGCAGTCAGGGTACAGAAATGGCTGCTAGTGACCAGAAAAGTGATATGGTGAGTGACATTGGTGTAGATACAGATGTTACTGGTATGATAAATTCCAGTGAAAATAGCGATAGGGAAAATGAGTATGATACTGGAGAGCAAGTAGAAGATAATTTACCAAAAGTGAAAAACGCAAAGCTCTGCAGATTCAATTTGAGGAGCAAATGCAGTTATAGAGTGTCAGGAAAAGACTGTGGCTCCACCCACCCAGCTTGTGACTTTAGGTCAAATAAAAACTGTAATATTGATCAAGTAAATGAACGGGGCCCAGGTGGGCAAAAACAAAAACTACTACCCACAGTGAAAAGCCTGAAACACTTCACATTTTATTAAAAAAAAGTGCAGGTATGGAGTGTCGGGGAATGGATGTGGCTTTACCCACCCAAAGCGTTGCAATAAGTTCATGGAATTGGGAAGGTATGGTTGCATAACTGATGAACTCTGAGAAATTCCATCCAAGGGTATGTAATGACTGATATCGTCATATGCAACGCACAAAAAAAAAGTATTTAGTGGCTGCATATTAGAAAAACAAGAAAACCACTGGAGCGCCAGCAAGATGAAACTACTGCAGCCAGCAGACCAGGAAATGCCAATCTGAGCAACCCACAGCAACTCACAAACATTAACCACGTTGGCCAAAGAGGTTGGGTCAAACAACAGCCTCGATTACACGACACGCGCTTCCAAACCCGTGCCCAACGGGTTCCTCTCGCGGCGTCAACGGGTCACCCTCGTTACAGTGACCGTACAGGCCTACCTGTAATATCGGATGCTCTCTTGGTGATGCCCGCGTGAGTCCATCTGGTGCGGTGCATGGCCATCACCACTGCAGTGCTGACCAGTCACAGATGAAAAATTCTTTTTTAAAAACTCTGGAGAGTCTCCTACTTTGCCCTTGCAAACTAAAGTTCCCACTGGTGAGAGAGCTGCCAATACTGAGTCAAGAGAGGAAACAATCTCTTAAAAAACATTCACCCAAAATTAATTGAAAAAGTGTCACCTCTCAAATTTACAAGGCCTCTATAACAGCAGTCAATATGACAAAATTAAGTTAATCCAATATATCTTATCTGACAGTGATTCATTCTTTATTGGCTCGCCTGAGACACACCTAAATGAAACTGTTAAATCAGCTGAGCTCTATACTGAAAATTACACTTTTTTTCATAAGTGACCGCACAAATAGGAAACGTGGGGGTGCTGGAGTCTATGTGAGAGAGTGTCTTGGAAGCTGCGAAGAGTTGAAGTTTTCCAATGATTACTGCGAGTGTCTTGCTGTTGAAGTTGAAAAGCTGAAATAATTATAGTATAGTGTATAGATGCGCTCGGAATCTTACAGACGTATATGTTGAACTGATCAGACGGAATTTAAAATCTATCTCTGTGGTGACTTCCATTTTTCATTCATCAAATGATTGAATAATGATCAAGTGGCAGCACCTGGTAGCTATATCATTGGCAAAGGTAACACCGAAGCTGCAACAAATCAAGCTGAAACACTGTTCAAAATCGTAGATAGATATTTTCTTACCCAAGTTATTGAAAAGCCAACACGTAATAACAATATCTTAGATCTAGTGTTTTTCAACTCAGTTGAGTATATACAAAACAATAAAATTAACAAAACTGACCTATCAGATCATAATGAGATTGAAATAAGTCTTGATGCTGAACTACCAAAAAGGAACACAGTAAATACCATCTTCTCCGGGAACATGACTTGCCGGCAACTAAACTTCTTTAGTGCAGAAATAAATTGGGTAAATATACACACATTTCTATCAAACATTGATAAGAAACAACTCATTGATCAGGTAAACAGTGTGGAGGAAGCAAATAATAACTTTGTTGATATACTGTTGCAGGTGTGTGTACAACATGTGCCAATAAGAAAAAATCCCAAAAGAAGCAAGTATTATTCAGAGAGGAAATTGCTCATGAAGAAGCAAGTAATGAAACAGAACAAACTTGCAACGAAGTAAACCCTTTTAGACGCATATAACAAGAAGAAGCTATCATCTTGATTGAAAAGCGGATAAAAGGTTCACATGTTCAAGAGAGAAGAGAAAACGAAAAGAAAGCTATTGAAAAAATTATAAAAAGATTCTAAATTTTTCTTTGCCTATGCAGCCAAATTTTCAAAACCTAAAATTAAAATTGCCCCATTAATTGATGAATCCGGTCTACTGGTAGATGAAAACAAAGCAATGAGTGAGTTGTTGAGTGAGAATTACAAACGGGTATTTAGTAATGCTTACTCATACAAAACCTGAAATTGCCTCTGAATTTTCATTGACTGATCATAATATTAACATCTTTGAAATAACAAAAGTTATTGATGACATAGGTAGCAATAGTACATCCGGACCAGACGACATCCCAGCTGTTCTATTGAAACAATGCGAACAGGTACTGTCAAGACCCCTGCAAATGTTGTGGCACAAGTCTTTGGACACTTCCGATATACCACAGACCATGAAACATGCCGTCATCTTCCCGCTAGCAAAAGGAGGTAGCCTCACAAACCCATCAAATTACAGACCAATTTATTTAATATCACATGTAGTCAAAATATTTGAAAGAGTAATGAAAGGACGAAAATGTGATTTTTTTCCGAAAAAATCACTGGTTCAACTCCAAGCAACAGGGTTTAAGAAGTAAGAGGAGCACGTTGGCCCAACTGCTGGAGCAATATGACGAAATAATTAATGCATTGTGTGATGGATCAAATGAGGATGTAATTTATCTTAATTTTGCCAAGCCTTTGACAAAGTAGATCACAGTATACTGTTATCAAAACCAAATAACGCCGGTAACCAGGGGAATGTTTACAAGTGGATCAAATTTTTTTTGAAAGGCAGAACTCAAAGTGTGGTAGTGAATGGAGAAACCTCTGCGCCAGTGGTGTCCTTAGTGGGGTCCCACAAGGCACTGTGCTTGGACCTCTGCTTTTCTTAATATTGGCTAATGATCTGGGCCAAAGCTGTCCACATACATCAGTCTCTTGCTTTGCAGATGATACCAGAGTACTAGGCATTGTCAATGACTTGAGTGATGTAGAAAAGGTTCAAACTGATCTGAAAGAAATCTTCAACTGGGCTGGTAAAAACAATATGCAATTTACCGAATCTAAATTTGGATCACTGAGATATGGAAAAAAATCCGACCTAAAAAACAAAGCATAGTATAATTCTAGCAATAGCACAGCTCTAGAAGAAAAAGAAAGCCTGCGTGATCTAGGCGTACTAATGCAAAACAATGCCTTTTTTCCTTGAACAAATTGCAAAGGTTGAGGCCAGTGGCAGGAGACTGTGTTCTTGGGCCATGAGAACCTTTCTGGCTAGAGATAAAATGACAATGTTGACTCTTTGAAAACAACTAATCCAACAAGTCATTGACTATTCCTACCCTCTCTGGATCCCTCGTGGTGGATGGATGATTATTCCTTTATAGATCATAAACACTTTATTTTAATATGTTATTATTTCTTATTTCGTGGGCTCAATTATTTATCTGTGCCCTTTTTTCATGGTGATCTATTTTGTATTTGATGTATAATTATGTATTGTAACACGCCCGCAGGGGCCCTGCAGGGTGGCGAGCGACGACTTCGCGGTGGGGCTCCGATGGAGCGCAGAAGCGGCTTCTGCTCCTACTACGTTAAACCTACTCGGAATCTACGCTAAATCTACTCGGTATCTACGTTAAACCTACTCTGAATCTACGTTAAACCTACTCTTTATTTACGATAAACCTACTAGGTATCTACGATAAACCTACTCGGTATCTACGTTAAACCTACTCGGTATCTACGTTAAACCTACTCTGTATCAACGTTAAATCTACTCGGCATCTACGTTAAACCTACTCGGTATTTACGTTATACCTACTCGGTATCTACATTGAACCTACTCTGTCTCTACGTTAAACCTACTCGGTATCTACCTTAAACATAATCGGTATCTATGTAAACCTACTCGGTATCTACGTTAAACCTACTCAGTATCTACGTTAAACCTACTCTGTATTTACATTAAACCTACTCGGTATCTTCGTTTAGCCGACTCTGTATCTACGTTAAACCTACTTGGCATCTACGTTAAACCTACTTGATATATATGTTAAACCTACTCGGTGTCTACGTTAAACCTACTCGGAACCTACGTTAAACCTACTCTGTATCTACGTTGGACCTACTTTGAATCTACATTTAACCTACTCTGAATCTGCGTTGAACCTACTCTAAATCTGCTTTGAACCTACTCGTAATCTACGCTGCACCTACTCAACCACTCTTCAATTGCCCTACGGGGGAGTCTGCATTAACTTCGCGTTGGAACTCCGGTTGAAAACAGAAACAACAACTACTACTACTCACTGGATCCCACATAAGCAGAAAGATCTGAATAGACTTGAGCAATGCAAAGAAGGCTCACCTCTAATGTTATGGAGGTAAAAGAAATGGACTATTATGACGGATTAAACGCCTTCAGGCTATACTCATTCCAAAGATGTTTTGAAAGATTCATGGTCATAAACGTTTGGAAAATTCTGGAAGGCTACACTGTCAATGTCAACGAAAAAATTGTAACGAAAGTGACCATGAGAAACCAGGCAAGAATTGGTAGAATGCCTTGGGTGTGAAACTTTTGCAAGCGATGGCACATCTATTGAGATGATTGAAATTAATAAAATGAACTCAAATACATTTACAGAACAAGTGTTCTACATCCGTATACTTTGTATATGGTGATACTTCTGATAGCACCTCTCCAAAGAACCAACATATGACCGATTTGAGCTCGAGTATTATCGACTTAAAAACAATTATTTATGTTCTATAACGCTTAGGGAGGTTTTCTAGCAAAAAACTAACCAACACTAAAGGCTATTCGTCCGTATAATTCAAGTAGTGACAACATTTTCAGAACACAAGTCAAATTTCCAATACAAATAGACTCAACTTATTTGGCAACTTTGATTTCTAATATCACAAAGATTTCTTCGATTGAATTTCATCTGGTTCTAATCGAACCATTTGTTTAGGCACCCAATGATATTTTTCATCAAACCGAACTGTTGGACTCCACATCAAATCTAACCTCATTTGCGTGTGTTAAAAAAGAGGCTACATTGTAATTGCCTTCTTGGAATCTATCACCGTAAAGAAAACAATCATATATTATTATTATACATCATTCCATTGCAGCAATGATTCCGGGAACAGAACTAAGATGCTTGATAAAATCGAGCATCACTGTGCGAGTGCGACTGAATAATACTTTATTGTAGGTTTAACGTAGATGCCTAGTAGATTAAACGTTGATACATAGTAGGTTTAACGTAGATGCCGAGTAGATTTAACGTTGATACAGAGTAGGTTTAACGTAGATACCATGTAGGTTTATAAGCTTACAAGTTGTATAAATACATCGAGGTCCTGAGACTGATGTAGAGCGCAAATTTAATTCTTGGCGCTTAAAGCGTGTTGAGTAAAGCAATCGCAATTTCTTTAGGTCACAGGAGCCATGAAACTACGCCGCTGTAAAACGCCTCATCAACGATACATGAACGATTCAAACTATCCTCTTGGCCTAATGTGACTCAAACTATCCTCTTGGCCTAATGTGACTCAAACTATCCCCTTGGCCTAATGTAATTCAAACTATCCTCTTGGCCTAATGTGACTCAAACTATCCTCTTGGCCTAATGTGACTAAAACTATCATCTTGGCCTAATGTAATTCAAACTATCCTCTTGGCCTAATGTGACTCAGACTATCCTCTTGGCCTAATGTGATTCAAACTATCCTCTTGGCCTAATGTGAATCAAACTATCCTCAAGGCATCCGTGATATTCTATCTTACCCATTCAGAAGCTATCCAGTATCCAACGTAAAAACACTATCAGGACATGAAACTGAAGCACATAACGAACTTCTACAATAAATAATCTGAAAAAGCCAATGAATTTTTTTTCCTATAGTAATAATATACAAAGAACATACAAACCCTACAAAAATTCTCCA
This sequence comes from Gammarus roeselii, assembly GCA_016164225.1. NCBI lineage: Eukaryota > Metazoa > Arthropoda > Malacostraca > Amphipoda > Gammaridae > Gammarus > Gammarus roeselii. Next base: position 8,853 of record SDVV010029222.1, read on the forward strand.
CTCATAACAAAAATGTATATTCCAATTCTTAACAAAAGCCTGAACCAAGATATAAAATAGTCATACGAGAATATCCCTACCTACCCAAACACAACTTGGGATATATACAACGAAAAATTCCTAACTAGAAGTAAAACCCGATCACTAATACTATACTTACACATTAGTTATGACAGTCGAAGCTGATCAGGGAATAAGGCAACACAGCCCACTAGCCCCAGCTAAACAAATTTAATACCATTAAAATATACCGAACGGCATAACCATATAATCATCATTGAATACACCCATGGAATATACACCTACGATTCCTTTACAATGTGCCCAACTAGCTCGTTAAAATCGCGAGGCAATAAAACGTCGATAGCCGAGCACGGGGTTATGCCTTATCAGTCGTCAGAAAAAGTAGAATTTGCACCTCTTTCTTTTGAAACGATATTCGCGCACCCAATTTGAAATTAAGAACTATTATGTTTATACAGTAGAGGTAAATTTCGCACCCCTTCTTTGAATGATGCCATGTCTTTCTTCACAAAAATCAATTTTGTTTCCCTACATTGGTTATGCCCTTTCTTTCTTCGGGTATACCATATTAGATAATTAAATTTTATGTTCCAGGTATGATCAGGTTAGTTGTGTAACTCCACTTACCACAAGCTTGCCACAAGCAAAATATCTCAATGTGATAAATGGAGGATCTGACTCTGTTACGTCGTTCATCATATTTTTTTCTGAAACTTAAGCGAATTTCAATGAACTATTTCCGAGGAACACATGCGGCCATGTTTTTTCAACGAAAAATTAACTTGCTCTGATTTGAAATTTTACCATGAGACATTGTAAAAAAATTACTAAACTAGTAGAATAATTTTCACGAACTCAGCTTGCAAGTTGTGGTATACTGTTTTACTGAAAAAAAAAGAAATCATAATACTCTTAATATTGTTTTTCCAATGAATTATAAAATGTTTCACCGGTTAGCAATGATATGCATCCCACCAGTGAAAATTTGATGTGTCGCTGCCACGGGACCTACAATTGGAAATATAAACTAACTACTTCAGTTCATGATGACGTATTTTAGTATCGTTAATTAACATCTTAGTGCGGGCAGTGCAGGTGTTTGATAAACTTCTCCTCAAAAATTGATAATGTGATTGTTATCTAATTGAATAATAGGAGCAAGTTTAATAAAAAAACTATCGTGTTTGACCCTTATCGGAACGAAGAAGGGCTGGCCGATGATAAAGACAATATTCACTTAGCGTTTCTTTACTGTAAGATGACTCGATACGAATTTATCATAATACAGACGAACCATTAACTTTGTATCAAACCATTAACTTTGTATCCAACCATTAACTTTGTACCAACCAGTTTCTTCAAATTTGGAAATCCCGTCTAGAGCAGTTCATTTAAATTTAGCCATTATATCAGTTTTCGATATGAGCCATGAGGAGAGCACTGACCTTTTGCTGTAAATCAAAAAGCAAAATTCTATTTTGTCTTCTCGTTTGTGTGAGGATTAGGAATAATAGAAGTAATGACAGATGAATGCACGTAATGTAGCAATAGAAAATGGGTTCATGGGTAATCTATAACGAACAGATAAACTCTTTTTTTCCAATTAATAAAATCCCTTTGCATGATATGGGTTTGTGTCATTTCATTATATCATGACAAAGCTTCTAAACAAATTCAAGAAATAAAATTCCCATTGAGTTTTAATATTCAAATAAACTTGATTATTAAAGGCGAACATTCATAGCCACCTACCCATGACCGATTTGTCTGTTTTTGATATATTATTATTTGCTTGAGCCTATTGTAAGATATATCTCGGATTATACCTAATCCATGAAACTCGTATGCTCCATGGAAGTGTTTGTGATGACCAGCGATACGAGTGAAAGACGACGCGAATCCCTCTATCTGTATGGGCTACAGTTCGGCTTTGGTGTAAGCTCACTCGTCGCACGTACCTGACTAAGTGTAATTGAAAGCACGTACCTGACTTCGTGTCATTGAAAGCACGTACCCGACTTCGTGTCATTAAAAGCACGTACCTGACTCAGTGTCATTGAAAGCACATACCTGACTTCGTGCTATTGAAAGATTTTGCCAATAAATTGTGGTATCTGCAACGTACTAACAAACGCATTGACAGTTGATATAATTTTACACATCACCCAGAGTTTCGATTACTTCATACATTCGTAATCTTATTGCAATTTGTTACTTGCTCTGCACACAACCTCGCCTTGGGGATTTGAGATCAGATGCCGAGACATCGCCAATTAGTTAACATTTGCTCATACTTATCAATATTTGAATATAACACAAAGTATTAAAGTCTGTTATCAGGCTGTGAAACGTACCATTGTCAAACTCATGAAGAAATGGGATGGAAGTTCCCCCGTGTGGATTTATGAGAATCTTTCACTGTTAACGAATTTCCTTTCCCTCCCACCCCTGTTGACTGTAACTTACCTTGGCTTTGATGCACGCGAACTGCACTTCAAACACTCCAACGAATAGCTCCAGGGTAGAGCTGTGACCAGAGATGGGCATCGGTACAAAAAATTGCTAAGGCGATACCGGTACTGCGGTACATCAAAATCATATAAGGCGATACCGGTACCCGATACATGTATCGGCGATACATGTATCGCGGTACATTACCATTATATTTTATATCGGGAATAAAAACATTCAAAATGATTAAACAATGTACTGACGTGAACATTTTTTATTTTATTGATTCAAACCACTCAGCATGTGATCAGAAAAGGAAGATTCACTCTACATTGATTTGAAATAATGAGTATATGATTAGAAGAAGAAGAAGATTTACATTACATTTATTTTAATCACTTAGCATAAGAACAGGAAAAAAAGATTCCCATTACATTGATTTGGATCACTCAACATGTGAACAACAAAAGAGAAATAGCATCAAATCGATTTGAATCAATTTGCATGTGAACAGAAAAA
>SDVV010029223.1:0-11846 GCA_016164225.1 Gammarus roeselii
CTTGATTTAGTTTTCCTAGGTTTCGGGTTATAAGCTTGTAGTCTTGGTCTAAAAGGAATAAAAGCTGGCATATATTCATGTTCTCATGATTTTCCTTAATATTTGGCGACGCGATTTGTCCTACTACTAGGACATTATCCAGCCAGGTGTTCACCCCATGATGGACGAGTTGCAAATATGAATATAAATACGTTCATATATACGTGCACTGTGATTGGTGGCTCGTGTTGAACAGTCGTGACGTATAATGTGAAGAGAATTACCTTGATTGACGAACTGTTGTATAAACTAGAAGTGATCTTTCTTGATAGTGGTGATGCTGCTTTTGTGATTGATTGCATAGGAGCTACCAACGGCTTTCCAGTTGAATGCAAATTTCGGTCAACAGCTTTATTACCAGGTTGAACGCGGTACTATTGGTGGAGTTTTAGAATTCGTTGTAATCCAGTTGTTTGATTATTTGTAGATGCTTTTCGATTGAGGATATATATAACTTCCAATATTTGCAATCGATTGAAGTCCGGTTCGTGCGCGAGTGTACTTGTAGGTAGATATAAGTACCGCGAAACGTAATTCGAGGCAGTTTTATCGGCGGGCGTACGAACGGGCGACATTGGGGCGACCATAAATGGTGGGTTGGGGTCGGTAGTTAGACGGCGGGACCGGATGTGGGTCGAAGTCACTGATAAGGGAGGCGGGCGACGCGAAGGGGTGAAAAAAAGGGGGGGGCTTTCAGCCCAATGCTTTCGTATACACATTGGCAAGGCTTATGTTTTGAACATTTTCCATTTAATTGTATTCTGATATTTAATGTATTGGTTATATACTAACACTAACTGTTGCTTGTTATATACATTTATTCGGTTCTGGCAGGAATATTGTTATAACACATTTATGTAGGGGTGGGGGTGTAGGGATCCCCTAGGAAAAAAGTTGGATGCGCTTTGGCAAATTAGGTGAGATTGCTCCTGTCTGTTATCTGAATTGTATTTTTTCCATGACTGATTTGTCATTATTTCTATGTTATGAGAGTATGTTTTGATATATATTTATGTCTGAATTAAAATTATATATATTTTTTCTGTGCATATATGTTTGTATTCGTATCTAGTTGAGGAATAATTGACTCATTCGGAGGTTGGTTTTCATAGCGGTTGGATTGGGATATTTTGTGTGATTTGTTCGTTTATCATTATATATTGTTCATAGAAATAGTGTGTTAGGTTTGTTTTATAACTCGATTTGCAGCCTTAGTGTGCGATCGGCTCTGCTTGGTACCAGCCCGGCATTGAATTTAGGCAACGTTTTGTGTTTTCCATCTATTTATATCATCTGTATTTAATATCTATAGGAATAGTATGGTATATTAGTTTGGTAGTTGGCGGGTTGATGTATATATTTCTTAGGATGCAGTAGCTTTGTTACGAGATCCTGTATACTCCATAACGCATAATCCAGTTTTGAACCAGATATATCGGTGTTCGATTGACGCGGTGTTCCAATTGTTATTATTATTATTATTATTAGATCATTTATTTCCATCGTCTGGCAATGGGTTTTCATTATTTTTTTAGGAAATAGATAAATTCGTAAACATAAGATATGAAATTTCATTATCAACTACGCTACTTGCATTAACGAAAACGAGAGTACAATTTGAATTCGTCACAGCTCATCTCTAGGGGCCGCCGGTTCGGATTACATGGAGTGAAATATTATATACAAAAGTGTCATCTGTGGACGCACAGAAAATGTCTATTATGACAAAATAATTCCGACTATATAGCGTTGGGAAAACCAGTGAAACGCGGGGTTGAAAAATACGAAATCCTTGGGGTGGATAAATAACAAAAGACATGGGTGGTGAAAATAACAAGTACATGGGGTGGGAAATCACGCATGCATGTGGTTAGAGTCCCGAGAACATGGGGTTGGGACATCAAAATGTGCTAACATATTGTAATGAGAAGTCTACATTATTGTACGATGACAGAGATGTGGATGGACGACATGAATTATGCAGAAAATAGGAATACAATATCGGATTGGGAAATCGAAAAGCACTAACATATTGTAAATATGGGTCCAAACCATTGCACTAATAATGAAGAGGTGAAAATGCGACATAAGTTATACAAAAAAAGTTATACATAAAATACAAACCAAACAACTGAATATACAATATATACACTTCAAAACCGCTGGGCAATGATTAAATCATTGTCAATCAGAATAATACAATACTCGAGTACACAAGTCGGATGAATATACTTCTGTTATAGAAGAAAAAGCAAAATATTAGCGAATAAGGCAATGCTTGTACCATCAAAAATGGTACGGTAATTGTTAGAAATAATTCCATTAATTATATTCAAATTGAGTTAACCTTTGTCAAAGTTAGAAGCTGCCTATCATTCCTCGAAAAGACTGAGTTCGTATTTTAATTATACTAAAACGACTGGAACATTTAGAACATAGAAATAGACAGAACGCTAGTTAACACTTATGGTAATTGGCAAAGACAATTGTGATCGGTAGCAACATAGAAAACATATGTATCGTCAGAGTAAAAACCATGAGATGGTGTCTCAATGTTGAGAGTTTCGGTGGTGGTGGTTGGTGGTGGTGGTCGTTCAAGAACAGATTGCATTTTCAGGTTATTGGTATTATGCATTTAGCTTGTGTTTGTGGGCAAAGTTATGGTTTTGAATTGATCGGTCAACTGATGTTCAGTAAGCATATTCTTGGAGGACTTGTTGGATTCAAAATTCTTGAGGCTTGTTGGGAGGTTGTTCCAGGATGTTGGTCCAGTGATCGAAGAAGCTCGACAGGCAGTTTCGGTTTTCATGTGTTCAACGTGCAGAGTATCACTATTTCTTGTGAATCGATTGTTTTTTTTCAGCTCGAGAAAATATGTGCCTTTGGATGCCGAGTGAATGTTTTTCTATAAGATCTTTATGAATTCTGATCGACTCATGGAGTGCCAGTTTGTTGTCGAAATTGAGAGGACTTACGTGGTCTTGTTTTCTGTGGTTACCATCGCATGTTATTCATGTCGCAAAGTTGCTACAACGTTGTACTTTCTTTCTTTGAGTTTGGTGCAGTTTCCTAAAATTGAAAGACAGTAGTTAATGTGAGAAAATACCAAAACATGGACAATCGGTAATCTTGATTTGAAATCCAATTCTTTTTTTGCGGAGTTTAGATACAAAAGTGTTCCATTCAACTTGGAACACAGAGTAGTTACGTGGAGTTTGAAGGAAATATCGGGATCAAACCATACTCCCAGACTTATAACTTTATCTTCAACAGAAACGTCAGATTTGCCTATCCTGAAAGAGAAATTCATTGGAACTGCTTTTCTTTTTGTATTCGAGCCGAACAAGATGAATTTTGTTTTTTCAGAGTTGAGCTTGAGTCCATTTTTATCATACCAAGATTTCAAATTAGTTACGGCTGTCAAAGCGTCGTCTTTCAGTGCATTCAGATCCGACGCCTTTCGGAAAATTAATATTTGAACATCATTGGATTACATTAGCATTTTCGCTTTATTTTTTGGTATTTAACAGTCGATGTCATTTACAAAAATCAGAAACAACAAAGGGCCAAATATCGACTCTTGAGGGACCCCAAAGGCAACTGTGGCCGAGTATGATATAGTTGCGTTATCGAGTTCAACTGATTGTTGCTGATTCATCAAATAACTGTCGAACCAAGTAGGGTCTATTCCGATGTTGCGAAGCTTGCTAAAAAGAATTGTATGGCTTACACTGAAGTATGCTTTCGATAAGTCTAGCAATACCAGCAGCGATATTTGCCCCTCATCAATGTTTTTGTACAGATCTTCAGTGATGCTCATAAGTGCGTCTTCTGTTGACAATTTTCGCCGATAAGCATAATGGCAGTCATTGAACAGCTTTTTTGATTCGAGGTAATCCATCAAATGGTTAGTTATAATCTTTTCTAGAATCTTGGATGGGTCTTAAGTTAGAATGTTCATTCACGTCCCCAGATTTATGAATTGCTTTTATGATTGCATGCTTCCAGATTTCTGGAAATGTTTCACTTGCTATGGAGGTGTTAATAACTGTGCTGATATAAGGCAAGGTAACTATGAGTCTGTTTTTCAGATATTGTAGGGCTAAACCATCTATTCCTGTAGAATTTGTGTTCTTCAAGGCAAATACAGCTTGTTTTACTTCGTGTTGCGATACTTGCTTTGGTTTCCATTTGACGTTTGCTTCTTGGTCGCTGTCTCCATCGAAAGCTTTTGGACATGTATCTGTTGCGTCGCTTTGTGTCCTGATGAGCTTCCTGGGTAAACTCTTCAAAATCCTGTTCCCCAACTCCAGCGAAGTAGTTGTTAAACTCCTCTGAAGTTGCTTGAGTATTCGGATAAGTAGGCGAGGTGATCTTTTTTTTGTAGGGAACAATTTTTTTCGGTACATAACACGTTTCTTTTCTATTGTTTTTGCACTGTTTCATTTCCTCATGATGGTATTTAATTTTTGCCTCCCTAACTTCTCGTTTGGCTCTTCTATTTTGAATTCAAAATAATTGTAACCAAGTGATGCTCCGTTTTGCTCTGCGTTTGAGATATTTTCAACGTGTAATTTCGTTTTGCAGTTTTTCTGTAATCCATTTAAACGGCATGCTTTTCATTGTTTTAGTTTCTGTTGGTGCCACAGCGTTTAGACATGTGAGAAGATAGTCTGTAAGTAATTGGGCTTGCTCTGTGACGTTGATTGTGCTATGTATCGGTTTTATCATCTCGACGTCTGCTACTAGTTGTGTTCTGAAATTATCCGCGGTGTAATTTTTTTTTGTACGACAGGTTATTTTGTATACTTGTTTCTTCTATTTTTCGATGTTAATAGTGCAGTTTACTTTATGGTGATCCGAGAAAGAATTGGGCTCCATGTCTGTGGTAACAATGGGAGACGGATTGATACTTACGAACAGATCCAATACAGTGTGGGATTCGGGTGTAATTCTTGTAGCACTTTTTATGAGCTGATGCAGCCCGAGTCTGTCTAAAATCGGCTTCATATTATTGGATTTCAATTTCAGTTGATCTTCATAGAAATCTATCAAAATGTACAGCGTCTTTCCTAAGCGGATAATTTCTCGAAATCTTTCTTCGATGTATTGAACAGACTGTACACTTGCTTTGGGTGGTCTGTAAAGAGAACCAACAACAAACGATCTGTTTTTTTGTACCTGGATGTTCACCCAAAGGTCATCATCTTCATTGCTGTTGTTAAGCATTACTAGAGAAGAGGTATATTCTTCTCGCACATTAATCCCGGTTCCACCTCCTTTCCTTTCTCTATCTTTTCTATAAACATTGAAACCGTCTATCTCAATGAAGGTAGTGTTAATGATAGATTCCAGCCAGGCTCCAGTCAGACATAGAATATTAATCGAGTGCTCCTTCATCATCATTTGATGTGATCCATCTTTTTTTAAAAGCTTCTAACGTTTATATGCCTTATCACGATATTATTTAGGTTCTGATGGGTATTTACAGACATGGTTGCTGCGGTGGATGCTTCTTCCAGCTTGAACAGTTTGTGCCTCTAGTCATTTGTTCATACTCACAGGACAGTTGGTGTCACTTTGGGATGATTGCAGAGGCATCTCTTCATCGAATAGGGATGTATCATTGTCGTATTGCAAAGGAGAATACCTATTGGAACCCTAGACATTTGTTTCCACATGTTGGTTTAGCTTTGCTGCAATATTTTGTTGTTCGAAATGTAGCTTCAGAGGGTGGGTTGGTGCAAGACTATTATAGTGGTCCACTTTTTTAGCTACAAATATTGAGTATTGAGCAGCTTCATCACTCTTAAGTATGGTCGGGTTATTTACAGTTTTCGTTACGATGTCCGGGTTTGTTTCATTTAAGATTGTGATTTGAATTTTGAGTGCGTTGCTGAGAAATGTAAGGACTAGATAGTCAAAACTGCTATTGTACTATTTGTTTTAAAATACTTTTCTATCTCGGAGAGGAACCTATAATTTTTTTATACCCAGTAAAGGCTTTATAACCTTCTATGTGATTGAATGATTCCTCCATTGCTTTGGTTTTTATCACCTCTAAGAGGTTTTTATTGTTAAGTCCTGTTTGTTTTACTAATGATCCTTTCACCGCGTGAATCATACAATATCCGTCTGCTAGTGTTGATTGTATTTTTAATCTCAAATCATCGAGAATGTTGTCTATGTTGGTGTTCCTGGGGAATTGTTGCAAGTTTTCCGTCACCTGCATTGGCATTCTTTCATCCGTTTTATTGTTTATTGTGTCAGCAAAACCACCCTCATTTAGATTTTTAATATGCTCATCAGCAGCACTCTTACTGACGTTATCTAAGAATCTGGTTGTTACATCTCGAGTGACATTGTTTGTATGTTTGGGATATCCTTGCTTTCGGTTCTATTCTTTGTTGTTGACGGTAGGTTGGAGCAGGGGAGACCGAACAGACCCAAGGGAAGAAATTTAGATCGGTGATTGAAGAGAGGCATGGCTGATATTGACTGAACCGTGCTAGAGGAAGGAATGGTTAGAAGGGGTAGTATATGGTAGGGATTGGCATGATAGGTAGAGTTGGATTTTGGGCTGAGGTTAGAGAATGGTAGCGAAGGTGGGAGCTAGAGGAAAGAACGGATGGAGGGGGTAATATGTGGGAGGGATTGGCGTAGGTAAAGTTGGAGTTTGGGCTGAGGTTAGGGAATGGTAGCGAAAGTGGGAGCTAGAGGAAAGAACGGGTGGAGGGGGGTAATATATGGGAGGGGATGACGGGATAGGTAATGTTGGAGTTTGGGTTGAGGGTAGGGAAAGGTAACGAAAGTGGGAGTTCGAGGAAAGAACGGGTGGAGGAGGGTAATATATGCGAGGGATTAGCGGAATAGGTAGAGTCGGAGTTTGGGCTGTGGTAAGGGAATGGTAGCAAAAGGGGAGGATTGAGCGAGAATAGCTGAACGACATGGATTCATTGTAAGGTATTATATTGTGGTGTGTATACTTGGTAATGATCGGTTGATATATGTTGAATGTGTACGTTTTTTTTGGAATTTTGAATAGTTATCTCCTACAGTTATAAGATTTTTAATGATATTTTAGGTTTGCATCGTCCACATAGCACACTATTTCAGGTATAATTGGTCGGTTATTGCATCATTCTTTTTATTTCATTACATCGTAACCGTTTTAGTATATTTAATTCAGTTTTGTATATTCTCTGTACAGTTTCAATCTTCGATGCAAGGTATTGTGTATTGCATACAATTATTGGAATATTAGGATATATTTAGTTTTTATCTGCAATGTTGAACAATATTTCAGGTATAATTTAGTTATATGCTGTATATTTTTAATGGTTTATACATCTTCTTACATCCTGGTACAATATTTGACGGGAATATCAGAGATATAAAAAATTCGTTTTGTTACAAACTTGTTCTTGTTGTTAGCTTATTGTATGTTTATAGTAGGATCATACTTCAATATTTAAGAGGAGTTAGAAGACTCACATAGACAAAAGCTCGTTGCGTATATGCCTATTTGTAAAAGTAGAGTGATTTACTATGATGCATACCCTTAGTGTATTACAATTTTTAATGTAAATTAGAGCTGAGTAGAGAATTACGTAGTTATTTTATTATTGTTGTTTGATTTTTTTCTACGATAATCAAAGGAATGTACGTTCAAGAGGTGTTAAATCCGTCATACATCTGTAAGGAATTTCGTCATTGAACCCTAGCATGTGTGTAGTTTAACGTTTTAGAAGACGTTTTATTGAATGGATGGGTCCTGGTGTAGAGGCAACTTACACTCTTTGAGGTTTATTTGGAGTTCGTCCAAGTTCAGCGTGAATTTGTAAGTTTATGTGGATGTTGGTCTTAACTTCCATGGGCTTGTTAGAGAGGTTATCTGACAAGCTGCTGATCGTTGTAGTGATTTACTTAGGTCGTCGGTGAACAAAACCCCATATTTTTATGGCCACACTCTTTGAGACTCATGTCAGGCCCATTTTTAACACTGTACCTGTGTATTGATTCTTGGTTATGTCGAAGATGTGACTTTGCTCGACGTTTTTCAGAGATGATGGACTAAACATATGCGTGGTATGTCTGAGGTATTGCACCATGACTGGGTGTTACCTCTAAATTTGTTATATATCAGTGGTAGATTGCTGATAAGTGACCTAGTAAAACATTGTAGAGTTCGTTGCTTTGACACAGTGGGCTTGGATTTGTCCTACTAGTGGCATAGCATCAGTTAGGTCTAGGAATTTTTTATAGATTTGAACGGATACCGTAGTATTATTACTTTATTATGCATAAACTAAGTGTTTGTTTTGAATGTCAGATTTTTTTCGGTATGACTGTTATGCTGTTATGTTATTAGTATACGATATTAGTCATGAACCAGATCCCGTGGGACATTGGAGTAGGATTTATCATCTGGGTGTGATAGGATATACCGTATATAATAGTTAATCATTGTCGGTTAGGGTAGAGTGGAGAATCTTATTAAGCTATTTTATAGTTGTTGTTGTAGGTTTTGATTGGTTATCATAGGAATATATCTGAATCAGATATAAATTCACCTTATTTCATGAAATTCTGGGTATAAAATACGCTTAATTGGATGAAATGATCCAAAATTTGGTATGATCTAAATTTCGACATTGGATTTGGGTTCGGTTCCATGTCGTCTTTGAGAACTAATCTACCGGATTTGTGTGGAGTGTTAGTGTTAAATTCTTCAATCATTTAATGTACATCTCAATTATTTCATCCGCTCGTCTGTCCATACTAGATGCTTATTCCCGCATGTTTTATTTTTATAAATGTTTTTAATCCGTTTGCAGTTTATACACTTAGAATTTATTGATTATTTTAGGCTTTGTTATGAGATTGCGTTCCAATTAAGAATATCTGGTTTATTCCAGCATTCACCTGATCCACTGTAGCATTTTTTAATATAGGTTTGTGATGTAGAGGGGCCGTAAATCTAACCCATCCTAACCTATCCTAACCTAATCTAACCAAGGATTATATATTTTTCCCGTTTTCATACATGTGTCATGTATTTTTTCATAGATACAATTCCAGTAATAGTAATCCAGTAACTAGTTCCGAGTGATGTTAGGTGATCACTCGTTAGTAGACTGTAAAGTTCAAAACGTTTATGTAAGTTTACCGCATATGTCAATGAGTGTTACGGGTGTTAAAGCGTTAGCAAGTCTTATGTATGGTTTTACTGTTAGAATAAGATTTTTTGTTGTAATGTTGGATGTGTTGCTCCTATCATTTGCGTCTATTATAACGAATATTGAATAAATCCACTCTAACATTTTTACTACAGATCTGTGATGTAAGGTCCGCAGTTAACAAGATCAAGTATATAAACTATGTCTAAGGTACATAATTAGCGAAATATATATCAATGTACGACAACATAGATCAGATGTCAATGAATGCAAAAAGGGGTTGTCAATAATTGCCAGATGCATTAATTACTAACCGAACCTATTCTATCCAATAGTTATGTAGTTTCATTCAAGTTTGATGTTTATGTATGGTATTGATGTGTATAAATCTCTCCACTAGGGTTGTATATTTAACATATTATCAGCAGTTTGAATACACTTCTCTAATTTTGATCCAGCAAATATTCTTTTGCAGATGTTTAGGTTCCAGAATTTTTATCGATGTCTCCATTACATGTTTGGATGAGACTCAGCATGAAGGTTCCAAAAGAACAAATTCACTTCATTTGTTGCAAGGCTTTTTAATGTGGATTAGTTACACGCGATGTTAGATTCAAAGATCTGGTCAAAGTAACCCAACCTAACCAATATTTATATATTTTTTCCTTCAACTTTGATGGTTATGTATTAAATTTAGTTATTATTTTGTGCAATGTACATATCAAATCCCTCTACACGGCTCTATTTCCCGTATTTTTTTTAATAACACACACCAGGTACACACATACACGCTATGTACGCATATGTGAGGTCATTTACGGGACAACGTAGTCGTATACAGAGGTTGACGCTGACACATATCCCGGCACAATGTAGACGCATACAGGGGTGATACCTGCACAATGTAGACACATTTGTACACATATACAGGGTCTGTTAACATCTGTAGCATTTTACCTCTGATTTGGGATCTTTTCCCATCAGAACAAAGTCCCTTGCTTTTGTTACAAGATATTCAATTGTTGATCAGATTCACGGCATATTAGGTGTAAAGATCTATTCATCCTAAACTAATCAATCCTAACCAAACCTAACCTAACCTTTTCTAACCAAGAATTATGTATTATCGATCGACTTTTCGTGCTTACGTGTGATATTCAGTCATCGATTTATGATATATTCATATCCATCCTCTCCACTTGGCTCTCCATTTTGATCTATCCTTTGCAGTTTTAATACACTCTTCCAACTCTGATCTAGCAAATTTCATCCATTTTCTTAGGCAAATTTCATCGTTTGTTCTGATTGTTATTGATTTCGTTGTCACTCTCAACCCATATTAGTTAGCAGAGAGAACCCTTTTTTAAACTTAGATGGATTGAATGTTACAAGTAATTCATATTTGTATAAAGTTTTAGACAAACGGACACACGGTCTCACACTATACTTTTCTTATTTTACCTCAATATTTCCACTTGGCTCTACATCCTTTGACGACTTTCATCTCTGATTTGCCTTTTCTTTCTTATAATTTTTATATTGTTGACAGTGACTTTGTTTCAAATGTCGCCATACATTACTGGTGGATTTAGGTTTATTCAATTTTATTTCTTTTTTTTGCACAGATTACAGACCCCCGTTACCCAATCACTCCCGAACAAACGATGTCTCAAGCTATGCCCCATCTTTCCACAACAGAACCACAAATTTGTCTGAGCAAGATCTGATCGGACTCTGACTTATATCCTACCAATCTGTAACACATCCAAGATAGGCTCTTGCCAATGTTTAAATTTGTCATGAGCGACATTTTGAGCTTTGTTTCATACCGTGAAACATATTCTTCTACTGATTTCGACAATTCAATGGTACCTTCGACTAAATGACTTGATGTATTTTATTGCAAATCATTGCTTAACCTTTAAGTTTAGGATAAATTAAACATTTTATAAAAGATTTTCATGGTATATTGATAGTTTTATTGGCATTATTTACAGACCTTGTTTGCATCAACAATGACATCTGCCTCGGTTTTTTGATTTGAAACAGCATGGTTCGTATATCTAACCATACAAATCATCAATTTATTTCAGCTTCCTCTCAAAATCCTTCATATACTTCATCATATCTTTGATACGAATACCGAAGGATGTTCCGTTCCCGTGAGTCCACAAATGTATAGCTTCTTCTTCTTGAATCTGTATTATTCGAGACATCTCCAATTCAAAGTCATTCTGATCTTCATAATTGAGAAATTTTTGCATACGATCCAGATTTGCTTTTGTTCTTTGGTACAATTTGTTTACCACTACCTCAGCTTTATTACACTTGGGTCATATCAATTTCGAGGTTTGCTTTCTTATTTCCCTTAAACTTTGTTACATACGACTGTAACGCGTCGACATTATTTACCCAAAGCGTACTTCCTTTTTCCGTCATCCATATATGCATGATATCTCCCACTCTTTTGATTCTTGTTTTACCTATTCTGAGATAACTGATGTTTTCGACACTAGTCAATATTTGTTCGATCTGACTCATATCATCTTTGGAGATTTCTTCTTCCAACACTTGGTTTATTCTATGACGAAAAGTGCATCTCCCCATGATCTCAACGTAACTCTGACT
>SDVV010029224.1:0-11846 GCA_016164225.1 Gammarus roeselii
AGCCAATAGTGCGCACTAATTCCAGTTCCTATACCTGTGTTAACATTGCTGTTCTCAACAGAATACTGGCGCGCATGGCTGTGCTGGCCTCCCCCGGCACTGCTGCTCCCCACTTGATGTGGACCTGCTGGAGGGGGCTGCAAAGGTAAGAGATCAAAGGTAAGAGATGAGAACTTACTCTGATAACTTTGAACTGTTAGCTATGTCTCAAGTTTGGATAATGGCAGAAAATTTCCAAGGACACAATTTTTTTCTTCCACGTAGCTAATTGTCTTGCCTCCATGTTTTCCTGAAATTACTGCACATGAGGCAATTCAACATTACTTATCATGTCTGAAATTAATTGCCAAGATAGTCAAGAGTCATGTAATGAGAATCCAGCTTGCAGTGAATTTATTACTTGGCGACAGTCATAAATTGTGTCCCTCAGTTAATATATTTGAAAAATAACTAATTGAAAAGACATGGGTCACATCAATGTGAAACGTAGCTTTGATCTAACATTTGATTTTTTTCTTTCAGGATCTTGTTCATAAAATTAGTTCAATTTAATATTGCATTAGCCGAGTGATATGAGCATTGAAAGCTCAGATTTTCTCAAAAATTGGCTTCCAGTGTGATGTCACAAACATAAGAAAACTTTGAATCAGCCAAACATACCACCAATATTCTCAGAGAGTCACTGAACTGAATTCAACAAGTGCTCTGCCATGATGAAGCATTCCATGCGTGGAAACCGTACTCTTGTTGAATGTTTATGCCTCCTCATTTGACCATGACTCTGAAGACTATTTTTTGGAAGCTACATTATAAATGGTTTATGACTGCTTTTATATGTGCAGTCACTTTCATACCATATAGATTAGCTACATTATAGCAAGATGACATCTTGAATAGACAGTCAGAAACTACTGTTATATAAGACTTCTTAGAAGGTAGCTATATCAGAAATGTAGTTTAGCCAATGTATGGGCAATAAGGTTCAAAATAAAATAAATTTTCAAGCAAGGAATACACCTTCACATTTGGCAAAAAGAACAAAAGAACACTTGTTGAATTCAAACCTCAGAGCCCCACAATCTCACTTTTGTTGCTTGTTTCACTTTTCCTCCACCAACGGGGCATGCAGACATATTTGGTAGAATACCATAGGGCACCAGCTTTAAACAAATAAGCAAAAAATGCTACATCAAGTTGCTGATCAACATGCCCGTAATATGTCAACACAGAAATAACCCCGACGACAGGCATCAATTGCACAAAACCGTCAAAAACGCAAACAAAACCCCAAAACTTGAACCCACTGGGTCAAGCAAAATCTCTAGCTACAACCCCTCCCCCCATTCCTCACCATAGGAAACTCATTGCACCACATCGAACGGCAGTTGGTTCCAAACCGGAACTCGGCACAAATATAAAAATCTGCGCTTATAGTCCTTTTGACCGCAAGGAACCACTAGCTTGAAACAATGACCATGTGTGCCAGTATCTAGAGCTTTCATGAACAGAGTTGATAACCTGAATCATTCAAACAATGAGAAATCTTCCAACACTGTGCTACTGAATCCTAGTGTAACAAGCACCCCTTAATGGAAAGCAACTGCAGAGCTATGAGCTGCTCTCTGCAGTACACCCCACCCAGCCTACCAATCTCCCTGATACACCACCTCTGAACAGACTCCAACAGGTTTAGATCATCCAAATATCCATGATTCTAGGCTCAAGCAAGAGTCCGGAATTGGTTTAATTTGAGTTATAAACAAAGACACCATGAAAGCAGAGCTCCTATTGACAGCAGAGCAGACTGGTCGCTAGA
The DNA here is from genome assembly GCA_016164225.1 of Gammarus roeselii. Classification (NCBI taxonomy): domain Eukaryota; kingdom Metazoa; phylum Arthropoda; class Malacostraca; order Amphipoda; family Gammaridae; genus Gammarus; species Gammarus roeselii. The sequence continues at coordinate 1,817 of SDVV010029224.1, forward strand.
GTGGATGCCTTTCTTATAACGTTCCTAACATGGAGGTGAAACTGCATCATATGGGCGCTCATAATCAAGACAAACCCTGTAGAAAGTAACAAATACTTATCGAGGGCACAGAACAACAAATTTCAGATCTCTCTGCAAAGGAGACAGACCCTAGCAAACTGGGGGTAGCTACATTCCGTGGGATGCTCAAATAAAGTTCGAAGCCGTCAGCAAGAGCTTTCCACCTACAAGCCCAGCCTGCTGCAACTTGTTTACTGGTAACATGCAACAGAAACAAGAGTGGACCCAACGCAGACCTCTGGGTCACTCCCCTCCAACACATTCGTCTTCCAATCTGAAAATACTAATCAAATCCAGGAGTCTATGAGAAATACCCACACATCTTAGTTTGGACAACAAAATCAAACAATTGACAACATTATACACTTTTGAGTGACCACCATTCTATCATTCACTAAATCAGCAATGTCACCCTAGGTGAGTTACAGTTAATCTTTTGTGCTCCTTCCCTCCCTGATCCAAAATTTGTCACAAAACAAAATGTCAGAATTTTATTGTAAAAACGATACACGAGACACAACAATCCAATCCAGCGCCTTGCAACGCGTAGAAGTGAGACTCGCGGTATGTTAATTAAGTGGGTCACTCCTTAAACCAGACTTGAACAGTGGAATAATATTTGATTTCTTCCACGCCCCAAACGAAATTCCCAATCACAATATATTTTTTTAAAATCAAAGACTGGGGAAGGGCGCTGCCTAGAACATGACTAGAGAACACAAGAGCAAATACCATCCCGTCCGTGAGCAGAAGACTGAGTCCAGATTATCCTGAACCTGCGAAACCAATGTTGAGTCTCGTCACACAAATCTCACCAAAATTTTCGCCCAAAAACGGTGTGGTGAAGGACTGGCTGGATCAGCGTCCACCAAAACTGATGCAAAGGAGTCGACAGTTTTTTCATGTCTCTTTGACCAGTAACTCCCTCACCAGATGGTAGCTTCAGAGAACTAACAGAAGGTCAGCCCTTCTTCCTTTTTCTGTAGTAAGAGAGGGACATCTTCAGAGCTACAGAAAACTTGTTGGCTAATTTATATTCATGCCGACATCGGCTGTGATGCGAAAATTTTCTGTTCTCAAAATTATGCCTACTAAATCTTCACTAAGACCCCACCCCCAGCACCGCTTCATACTGCCTACCTTTTCCCCTCAAATGCTTGTGTTGTGCACATCCTTTCGACCTGCTGTTCATCAGCTCCCATGAAGGAGGCACCCCGTGAAGGGCAGTGGGGACAAATGGGAAAAAATTGTCGAAAAGTGATGAAGCAACTGACTGTAACAAAATATAATTCTCCACAGTGCCATAGAGGAACTCCTAATGCCAGTCAACATCTGCTGAAACCTTTCGTTCTTTGGTAATCTCCCCGAGACCACCCAACAGTTCTCCCAACAGAATCGACTGAAACATCATTGATCTGGTGGACACACTTCACCAGGATAGCTGTCTTTTGGATGATGTTATTGGCAGGTTTGACCCATTCAGAGCATTCCTACTCCAATGACCAATGTAGAATCCGATCAGACGGCAATTAAAAAATAAATTCATTGAACCATTGTAGACACAACGCTAGCTATTGTCTCCTGCAATACACAACTGAACAATTTGAATGAATGGGCACCTGAAGAAAAAGCACTTCAAATAAATATTGCCAACCTCTTAGCTGAAATCTGATATGCTGTGAATTGATCACTCTTCATCTTACCTACTGATAGAGTCCTCCATCATGGACGATCATTGTTCCTTGGCTCACTTTGAATGAAGCACTCCCGATGGTAACGATGAATTGATCCAACACTGGTTGCTGGTTTGACATTTGATGTCAGAAGGACATCGACTCCAGTGCTCTAGAAGGCATTGGCACTCTAATCTTCCCATTTTCTCGGTACTTCTCACAGACATGTCTCACTGCAAAAATTGGATCTGCACATCCTGTACCATTCCTAGAGCCACACTGTTCAACGCCAATTGCACCATCTCTAATCCTCTTGATTTGCACTTTTCCCATTAAACTTACCCACCACCCGCAACACGTCCAATGTCTCTCGAGTTGTCGCATTCATTTTCATCTCTTTTGCCCTTATCAGCAAAACAATACAAACATTGCGTCACTCAATCGGCACCACGCTGGCCCAAAACAGAATTAGTAGCCTCACCAACTATTCGATCACCATTACTCCTTCATTGTAGAGGCACTCTGTTGAAACACCGTCCAAATCAAGTGCATCTCCTGCTCTCGCCATCTTTTCCGACACATGCTGCTATCCTCACCCCACGCTACTCCTCTTTTCTCTTCTCTCAATAGTTGTCATAGGTCACCACCTACCTTGCCTGCAACCATTCTTCAAAAGCGTTTCTGCTCATTGCCACAGCCCTTTTTAATCTCATTGTTCCACCACCCACAACCCTCCCTCCTACACGGCGTATACAACACTTTTCTCGCGTATCTCAACACCGCATCTCTGAACGTTTGCTATTCTTTCTCAACATTCCGTAAACTTTGCCTTTTCACAGTAATAATACTCCTTCAACGACTGTTGTGAAACTCATCAGCTCTGCTTGCCACATTAAATTCCCTCTTCTCTGCTGCCTCTCTTCCTCCTCTCACTATTTTCTCCCCTTTTCACCACTGTTCCACTCTCAACCTTCCTTTCACCAGAAGAGGATCAGTCATTCCTCCACCACTCTCCTTACACAGCGCTCCATCCGCCACTGCGCTACTTACCATCTCCACCCATGTGTACTTGTGGATATCTCGCTTCCCACTTCATTCCCACCACCAGCTACCACTTATGCACATCTTGGTCAGGTTCTCTCCACTGTCATTTCTGCCTGGAACGCCATACCTCCGAACCACATTCCCCAGAACATCTACTCACGCATTCATGTCCCCCAGCACCACCATTTTGCATTGACCTTCAAAACTCTCAATGCACTCAGACTAATCCAAAAATACATGTGACAGTGCTGGCAATAGCACTGGAGAATGTGTTCCTTCAATGTTGTGCTACGGATTGTTGACATTGAAAATGGTGTTTGTGAATGCCTTGTAGAATGCATAGAACTTGATTACCCCAAAACCACCCCATCAAGGAAACAGTGTACCAATCTCATTGAGCTGATGGAAGAATATAACTACTGTTATTCTCTTTAAAAGAACCTGGCGTGTATGTTTTTACTGGGCGTAGATCTCACCCGCACCAACTGCAATGTAGTTGTACGATTTGCAAATCTTCCTGCCTGTTAGCCACATATTGTGTGCCATGACCTTTCTATTCACAGTTTTCTTGGGTACCACCTATTGTAGATTCGCCAGGTTTACAACCAGCTTGGTAAGTGAGTCAGAGGGAATATAATGCTTTCCTCTTGGCGCAATTGACCAACAAATGCCTGGTGTGTGTCAGGGTCAGTGGCGCAGTGCAACTTTCGGAGGAATGCGTTTCAAACGCAATGTCTCAAACACTCAATAAAGATATTGCTTGTTTATAAGCGAATATAGTTCTACAACACTTGCTGGTGGGTTAGATGATTGAGGCTTTGGGCTACTTTGCAGGATCTGAGCAATATGGATGGTCTTTGAAACCAAAACAAAGAGTTGTTACCTACTGGCTGATGTAGCTCAACAATAGGTTGAGAAATTGTTTCCCTTATGTAAAACATTGCCAAAGAAGTAAAATTTCCTTCTGCACTTTATTATTGTTGGTTGCTAATACCTAATTCCATGTTTTAGCACCGTTTCCTTCACCCATTGCGAAGGTGACGAGTATCCTTAGAACAGAAGCTATCCTTCCGTTCTGTGTGGTTAGCTATTCAGTTTTCAATATTGGTCCACAGTGCACCTCACCAATAGTTCACGTGAAAATGAACTTGACTAGTAGCAAGTTTATCTATTAGTCTGATCTTTGTCGTCATTTTAGGGACATCATAGACATGAGCACAAATAGATATGCAGCCTCCTCCCAAGCTGCAGGGTAGGAGCTAATTTCAGCTTATTCTTCCCATCATCCCGAACAAGTCTACTCATTCTTATTCCCCACAGTTCTCCGACCTGTCAGACGCTGTCGAGGAAGAGAGCTTATGCGACGACTCCGATGGCAGTTGGGAGGAGCTAAACGATGAGGAAGAGAGTACCGAGGCCTGCGCCACAGACGCGTGGTCGTGCCTGCTGTGCTCGTTTTCGTGTGCAGTGTCGCCGGACACGCTGCGACACATGCGCGAGGTGCACAGCTTCACTGTACCCCACAGAGAGGCGTGTGACCTGCACAAATTGTATACCCGTCTCGCCGACACGGTGAGATGACGAGTCAGGAACGTGTTGGCAGCTTTTTTGAGAGGTTAGGTAGGGATCAAATTTGGTTGATCAAAGTTCTACAGTAGCTAATCCAAGAGATTTTTGTGAATATGCTTCTTACATTGGGCTACGTGTTTTGTTAACGTTTTTAATGTGATTATTGTTATTACTGTGCATAGACATGGTTGGTATATTAGTAATAATAATATTACCATATTAGGATAATTTCTTTTGGCCATTGCGCCGTGCGGATCTCATATGATTTGAACCATCATCACCAGTGTCCTCAGTGTTTTCTCACTGATCACAGGTGCAGCTGCACCAGTGTCCTCAGTGTGTTCTCACTGATCACAGGTGCAGCTGCACCAGTGTCCTCAGTGTGTCCTCACAGCTCACAGGTGCTATAGCTGCATCTGTGTCCTCAGTGTGTCCTCACAGCTCACAGATGCTATAACTGCGCCAGTGTCCTCAGTGTGTCCTCATAGCTCACAAGTGCGATAGCTGCACCAGTGTTCTCGGTGCGTCCTCACAGCTCACAGGCGCTAAAGCTGCACCAGTGTCCTCACAGCTCACAGGTGCTATAGCTGCGCCAGTGTCCTCAGTGTGTCCTCACAGCTCACAGGTGCTATAGCTGCACCAGTGTCCTCACAGCTCACAGGTGCAGCTGCACCAGTGTCCTCAGTGTGTTCTCACTGATCACAGGTGCAGCTGCACCAGTCTTCTCAGTGTGTTCTCACTGATCACAGGTGCAGCTGCACCAGTGTCCTCAGTGTATCCTCACTGCTCACAGGTGCTGCAGCTGCACTGGCGTCCTCAATGTGTCCTCAACGCTCGCTTGTGCTACAACTGCACCGGTGTCTTCTGTAGAGCTGGCAGTTCATCTCAGTTTGTCCTCACCGCCTGCAGGTACTGCAGCTGCACCGATGTCCTCAGTGTGGCCGTCGGTTCCTCAATGTGGCCGCCGTCCAGCGCCACATGACCGACAAGCCTCACCTCACCATCAACCCTCTCAGCAAGCAGTATCGCTGCTGCTACCGCGCTGCTCTCTTCGGTAAGGACCCTTCTCTTTGCAATAAATTTAGCGTTGTATGCAGTATTAACGATTACTGAATTGCTTTTCAATACAAGTTGAGTTCAAGTAGCAAACAGAGTTTGATACGATCTACTATTATCGTCTAAGCGGTACCGTTTAATGATGGTTGTAAGTTGGGCAATAGATGGTAGTAGATGTATTTGCTATTAGCTTTTTAGTAAATTTAATTTAAGGTTGCTCTGGTATTTTAATATTAATCCATTCTTAGATTGCCTCACAATTTTTTGCTCGTTCATTAATATCTTGTCACGGTTGCTAACTGCGCGTATTAGACGCAGACGTCATGTCTCATTATTCATCTTGCAGCTTCCCGACTGCAGCTGCCTCACACCTCTCCCGACTCGTGCGTCTACGAGCTTACTCTCGCCAGCGGGGCTCGTCTCACGCCTCGCAGCCTCGCCCTCTTCGCGAGGCAGCGGCTGAGGCTTGAGCACACGGAGCCTCATGCAAGAGGGCGGCGACTCGCCCTGCAGGAGACGACCAGACCGACGAGCGGCGCGCTGCAGACGACCACAGGATACAGGAGCAGGTGAGGCGGCACGGGGAAGAAAAGGCCAGCTGGGCTGTAGGCCAGTCAAAGCTTTTGATATCATTTCTTAACCCTGCCTAAATCCCACGGGAAACCTTTTTAGGTATTCCGGTATACAGGCTCTACAACTGGACAATAGAAGTACAGTAAAACTTGAAAGAATGATCATAATCTTTACTCTCTAGTAATGTCTTGGAAAAGCCTAAAAATATATATAAACATTTATTTCATCGATGTGCAGTTTGATTATAATTTTCTGCAAGGGTAGAGGGATCCTTTGGCGGTCATCTCTCAAGTTAATATGCTTACCCGTGAAGAACTTCGGCAGTTCATTAAATTTTTTAGAATGGTGATGTATTTAAGCTCTAGTGTTACTACATTATAAATCTTGCCTTCACATGATTCCTACTTGACAAAACATTTGATGTGTGTGCATCCTAATGTGCGCACCATATGAGCGCCTCCTCTTGTGCCACAGCCTCCACCGGCAGCAGGTGGCAGAGTGCCGCCGTCGCGCCCCTCAGCGGCTCTCTGTGGCTACGCGGGCCAACTCCCTGCGGCTCCGCATCAGGGCACAGGTCAGGAGGTGGAGGAGAACACTGAAGTGATGAGCTGCTGTACTGAAATCTGTTCGGGCTGTTTGATATGCTGTTGGAATTTGAGTTTGAGCATTAATGTAGGGCGTTATTGCTTGAATGAAGAGCCGTATCGGCTGGAATTGCTGACGAGATGTTATGGACTTACAGACCGACCTCTGGGGCTGTGCATATCAGATTATCATGGGACAAGCGACGATTAGCATTGTGTGATGCTTACTGACATCATAGTCTTTCGAATTGAGGTCCATTCGCCGCCAGCAAAGATGCGTCGTCTCCTTGATGTTAGCAGGGTCGTCCCTCGCTACCTCGAGGAAACAGGATGAGAAGGCGGAATTCGTTTTATTCCTATGAACGCGGAGCGTTGTTTGAAGGCGCAGGACGATCATCGCCAGTGGGCGATGATCGTCGCGTGACCGATCATTGTCTCTGAGCCACGTAGCTACAGCAGTTTGGATAACTGCTTGCAGTTTTTTTTGCTGAACAACGGGCTACAGCGTAGCTGCTACCTGACACGGAGCTGTGTTGCTGCGTTATCCTCGTGACATCGTCATTTTGTTACACGCAGTGCCGTAATTTTTTCAGTAGCAAAATTACTTCCATACATTATTCGAAAGAGTTTCTGACCCAGATTCCAAATAAATGGTTGTCTGTCCGTCCGTAGTAACGCACGAATATACTATTTGCAATGCTCGGTAAACTCCTCCCACAGTTTTCAAGTTTTCATGGCATACAATGTATCATTTAAAAGCTTTTGAGATGGGTTCCCACCATACACTATCGAGATGGGTTTCCTGACATCAACGCTTATAAAACATCCCGATGGAACATCATCTAGCAGCAAAGCGGACGAAGAGTGCTTCCAGTCAAGTTCTCGGTTGGAGAAGGGGGGGCTAAGTTTTCCTACAGAAGAAACCAAATATTATTCAACACCTGTCCGCGGGACACAGCTGGATAAACCACAACCACCTAATGGACGTAGATATTGCCTCAAAGGCACACACGGCAGCATGGCGCGTCTTTTTAAATCCCTCTTGCAATCTACATAGCTCACTGGCCTGACCTCGCCTACCGGAAAAAGATAATCACTCTTGGCGAACATAGGGGCCTATATTAAGCTGTGTTGAAACGAAAACTGATGAAGGTGAGGTGAGGCATACTAATAAAAGCACAGACACGATAATCGGTTCCTATAGCAACATTTGAACCCTTTTGTTGAGGTACTGTTCCTGTATTCAACAACGTTCATTTGTATCAATGTTGAAATGTCGATTTTTTTATTTGAACCAAGTTATTGTTTAGTAATGAGAGAGAACAGAAATAATAATATGTTTGTATAGCTAGGTTTAAACCCTTCCTTTTAGTCGGAGTATTGTTCCGGTATGCACCAGCGTGCATGTCTGGCTACCAGAGTTGAAGTACCTTAATATTTTTTTTTTTTTATAAAACCACTTTTCACACACAAAGAAGTGCGAACCTGCCAGTATCGATGATCTTCGTGTTCTACAGGGGAACTTGCGAAGACTCATGGCTTAACTCTGGTGCAGTGAAGCCCCTAATCTAATCTCACAGCCATCTAATGAAGGTAGACATGGAACCGTTCGAGCCACCATTTCCTTGGTGCCACCGAGACCGTGTGAAACATTACTGATGGTGTTCAACGCACTTGTGTCGGCTGGACGAGTTTTGTTTAACCCCCCTTCAACCTACTAAATCTACTCACTGACCTCACCTACCGGATAAAGCTAATTGCTTTTGGTAAACATACTGCCTTGTACGAAGAAGTGTAGCGGTGCAGGCGGGGTGTTCTACCCACCCCTCAATGTACGACGTTATATTAATAAGAGAGCCCGGGAACGATTTTCTGTTAGCACAATTACGTGTAAACCCTTTCGGTAATGTATTATTCCTTTATGTACCATCGTGCATATGTACCACAGCTGATATTTTGAATAATTTTTATTTTGACTGTCATGGTGTCCGCACACCCTGGTGTGCGAACTTACTCGAATCGATGATCTTCGTTCACGAAGAGTCGCGTCAAAGCATTGGTGCAGACGGGCCTCCTGAATCTTAGAATCATTGGTAAATTAATTAAAGGGCCCAGAAACGAGGATCTATTTGAGTAAAAACGAATAAATCCTTTACGTGCGCCCAGCGTGCATACGTTCCACAATTTAAAATTTGGAATAATTTTCTATTCCAATAAAGTCGTTTCGGCAAACTCTGGAGTGCGGAAACAAAGACATACGTCGGAGCTCCGGTAGAGATTGACCCCTTTATCTAATCTGATAGGGTGTTAATGAAGTTTTTAACAATTCGAACGATCTATAAAATCGACATCATATGAAATTTTGAACTCTGAATTTACGGAATAGGTACAGATACAGATACTAGGCCAAAGTCCCTCAGCAAGAGGGGCGGCGGACGGTAAGGCGAACCTCACACTTTCATACACTCACACTCGCTCACCTTATCCCTTTTGCGCAAAAGAGTCTGGCCGGGAACCTGCAACACACCCTCCGGGTCATGAGTGCAGTTCGAGGTCAGTGTCGGCAGCAGGGCCCAACAGTGCGACTGGTTTACCCCCTGCCGCGTCATGATGACCGTGCCCCCCGCCCACGACCATCCCGTCTTTCAACGATGTGCCTAGGGCGGGAACGCACATCAGGGCAGCGTCAAAACTCATCCGTTCACAGCATTCTCCACACACGCCTATCCAGTGCACGCTCTCTCGCTACCTCCACACTCGGGTCTCTCCTTCCTAACGCCTGCTTTACACCATCTATCCACCCAAACTTTGGTCTCCCTCTAGGCCTACGTCCACTACGATCGCCCCGGAACAGGTAAGAAGGAAAAAAAGTGGACTGTGCGTGTTCTAATGCATCAAATGACTAAAACTATATTTCAGCCTCTAAATGGGACCCATTCTTATGAGCGCAGATTTAAACCCTTCGGTTGAAGCTTGCCTCTGCACGGAAAACTGTTTCCTTACTCATTTCTGTCGATACTTTGCTTAGCAGTTTCTTGGGATAGGACATAGTAGACTAAAGCACAGGCACTTGATGTAGGCATCGCCGCCTCCATTGTGCAGCTTTGCGCTGAGGCAGTATCGTAACCAATGACGGACAACTAACTGAGTTTGAAATTAACATCGCATACTGTTCTTTGCGTCTAAGCTCCAAAGTTTACAAGTTTCCAGGGTATAGAAACTTTTTTTGCTGTATCAAAATAAGAGCCGGTCACTGGCTCTTAGCCGAATATCGCTCCGAGACCGAATATCGTCTCGTGAAGGTTAAAGTTTTCTACTAAATTGGAGAGATCGACTATCATCTCTTTAGAGCGAGAGCAATAAGGCACCTCAGAGGGATACCCCCTGGGGATATCCCAGGCTCACCCGCCTTCCCGTGGTGTCCTCGTTATCCACCAACATTAATTTGTCCCTTTGTGTAAATACGTTTTG